>SNQJ01S0139566.1:33276-49802 GCA_010110895.2 Picea sitchensis | reverse complement strand
ATTTGAATTCATACATAACTTTGAATTACAACATTACATGTTAACATCTTAAAGATGCTTATACAAACATATTGGCAATCCTTATACCAATACCTTAATGTCTTCTTATTTATTTCTATACATGGGTGACGTGCCTTAAAGGTTTTAGTAACATCTATCCAGAGCAATGTCACATGAGGGAGAGATGAGGGAGATATGTATCAATCAAGCACTCTCCTAGATGATATGCATCCCCTCAATTTTTTTGCAAAGTAATCTTACAACAACACTACCACATGAGAACATTGCATACTTGCATTACGATTGAAGAGGTTGATAAATCTCTTGKTATTCATAATATCATACAATCTCGTAGCTTGTTCGCATCACATGTATCTTCAAACCATTTTTCTCTTTTATATTTTATTTGGTTGGAGTGAAATTTTTTAGAGTTAGGTTCCAGTTTGGGTTTTGAGGACATTAATAATAAGCAATAGTTTAAATGCTCTACGAAATCACCTTTTCCAATAGCTTAGAATAACAAAAAGGTAAAGCAATATTTTTTTTCCCTGAAATTCTACAGAAATAATTTTGGATCGATGGAATAATAGTTATCAAATATTAAAATTGCATAATTTCATTCCAATAAGGTATTAAGGGTGTCAAGCTATTTTTTTTAATTAAAAAATAATTTAGTTTATTCAAAAATTTCAATTCATCATAGATATTCTCGTCAAATTTCAATGATAACAAAGTGAAATTGTAGAACATTTAATTTTCTTTGTGCTAATACTAAAAATAAATATAAATATAAATAATAAAATAAATAGAAAAAGAGACATTAATTACTTGGATAGGAGTCTCCCTATTGAAATAATCAATGAATGATATTTAATTTCATAACTTCCTTATATTTATAAATGTGTGTTTTTCTTGTTTACTTTTTTACATTTATTTAATATGAATAAGAAATTACTTCCCTTACTATTGAATGCCATGTTACTCATTAGGAAGGATTAATATGTATAAAATGCTTAATTTCCACGTTTCGTTATTTACTGGGTGTCATCTTAGACAGGTTTCTATAGTGATCTTGGAAAGCTTCTCTTAATGTTTTTCGAGCACAGAAACAAAATTCTAAAAAACCACAAGTAATCACTTATCCTCTTAAGATCCAATAGACCAATTAGATCTTAGTGGACGTTAATCATCATCATCATCATCATAAATGTGAAACATATTGATGTGATCATAATGATTGTGTTTCAATTAATACATAAAACAAATGCGTGGTTAAGATGAATTCGATCCCCTATCTAAATACATGCATTCTAAAACATATGGATTCGATCCCCATCTGAATACATGCAATGGAGATAAATGTTTCCATCCTAAGTATGAATATTAAATTTCAAAATATAATTTTTCCTATCTATCATATCTCCACCCATTGACGCACCGTCTTTATTTTTCATCTCCATTCTTTCCTTCAATTTAAAAAATAGAATTGAGGATTAAAATCTGGTAATTCTCATATTTTTCACATTTGCAATCGCAGGATAAAAGCAATTTGGTCTCACAAAATATTTGTATTTCTAAACTTTATCCTAATTTTCAGATTCCAACCAATTCCGCCCAATTGATCAGAAACAATGGTTAAAACGTATAATATCTCTGGTTATACCAGACTAGCTCACCCTATCCTTTCTGGACAAAGACTAACTAATGAAAATACTAGGTGAGAATTAGTAAGGCCTGCAGTGTTTGTGAAATATGTTCAAGTAGCTATGAGAATGGTATAATAAATTTACATTTGATTAAATATTAATTTGATTAGTTATTTTTTTATTATTATACTAATTAAACTTCCCAAAATTTGAAGTTTTCGACTAGAGGTTGCAACCAATCCATGTGCTACAGTCTCAATTCTGCAAGTGACTATTGAGGGATTGACATGTCCATTTTTTTTTTATGAACAATCACCATTTTTCATGATTATTACGCCTGAATTTATTCTGATTACATCCCTGTTTTTTTTTTAATGAAAAATCACTATTTTTCATGGTTTTTATGCCTAAATTTATTCTGATTTCATCATCATACTAAGGACATGCTAGCTTTATGAAAGATATGATCACTTCCATAGTTGAGCTGCCTATGGTTAATCTTGGCGAAAAAATGAATCAACTCTGAGTCCCCTACATCTTTTAAAAATGTTAAATGGATTTCCTCTTCGTGAGTTGAAGACACATCGTCTCAAAGAGATGAATATGGGTTGCTCATTGACAAATAAATAGAATACAATAATGTCTCATTATTAATTATTAAAATTAGATTATTTTTCGTTTTGCTTAGATGTTCCTTAGGAATGGCTATAAAATCTATGAAGTATAGAACTTAACATACATTCATTTAACTTTACATTCATTTATCTAATTTTTATATTATTTATTTTAAATTTATAATTTTTTATATTTTGATATAAAGATATATTTGTGTGGTACGTATTTAGTGAATTATATAAATTATTTAAAATTTATTTTAATATAAGGTTATTTGTGTGGTAGGTATTTTTAGTAATTTATATAAATTGTTTAAAATTATATTTTAATATAAATATTTATTTGTATGCTAACTACTTTAGTAAGATTATATAGAATTATTTAAAATTTTATGTGAAAGTAGTAAGAAAATATAATATAAAATACATATTTTACAATGATTTGTTATTAAAATATTTATTTATTATTTATAAATTATTATGTTTAAATTTCTCAATTTATGTAAATGAATTATATATGTATATATATATATTCAAATTCTACATCATTATGAAAATGAGCTACATAATTATTGATTCATTCAACTCACCTCTCCATGCCTGATTGTAATGTAACAAATATTCATTTTATTTATCATTGTGATCTTTATTTTGTTTTTATTAACTTACCAAACCAATAAACAAAAACGATCATCATAGAAAATCCCTTTTTACTCACACTCGTATATGTATGGAGATCTCTTGCTTATTCTTAAATTTTTATGCCATCAAAATGCACATTATATCTTAAAATAATCAACCTACCACACTCTAAAGCAGTGATACAATCATACGTAACAAGGTGGATAATAGGGATGTCGTGAACATTTCCTCACATTGCAATGTGATGCACATATCTAGATGTATGGTGATGTGACATGCATTTAGCCATCACAATGTGGCCGAGGCATTAGTAATATTGCAATCTGAGGATGCTACTATCACAATCGGCTTGAACCTATCACAATCACAATCCCACTTGGTGTCTGGCTGCAATGTCTCAAACATGGTAATGTTGCAAACTACTAAACACATGATGCTTGTCGCTTAATGTGACAAAACATTTTTGATGTGCATGGTAATAGGCATTTCCCAATCTACTTAATGTGATGAACATATCCTCGTTTTGTCATGTGTTGCATTGTGATGCCACAATCTGACAAACATACGTCACAATGTATCAGAGGCTTATAGTAGCATTGCAATCTACCAAACATAGTAGCGTCATGATGTGACGAAACATATATAGATGTCACAATGTGACAAACCTTAATCACAATTTGAAAACAACCCTCTCAACCATGATGTGATGGGCATGCTGACATTTGCAATCGTGAGCGATGTAGGAACATAAACAAACAATACATGATGTGGCCAGACATTGTTCTATTTTTGCAATGTGATGAACATATCCTAGCGTGTGTTGCAATGTGACACACAAATCCTAATGTTGCATTGTGTGGACATTTTACAAGCTTGTCACAATGTGTGAACACAACAGTGTCACAATGTGTGTACTATTAATGTGGCAATGTGACAAACATAGACCAACATTGTAATGAGATGAACATTTCTTGATGTCATAATGTGACCAACATAACCCACTAAAACTCTCAAAACCTATTCCAACACCATAATGTGACAATAAAACCCTTTGTAAATGAATTTGATGACCATAACCTTACGTTGTCATGTAACAATGAAAGTTGATGCCACAATGTGATAAAACAAGGCGATGTCGTAATGTGTTGAACAAAACATGATCAACATTCCAATGCGGTGGTGCCATAATGTGTTTGGTTTAATCATAATGAACATGTCCTACCATAGTCAAAGTCACATGGTCAATGAAGGTGAGTCATGGGCATGGTCATCTAATAAACCAAGATCAACCATGGTCAACCATGGTCATTTGTCAATTAATATATTAATGTATTAATGCTTTAATATTATTATTGATGTATGACTTTGTTATAATATTTTTATTAGAAATTATTAAATACATTAATATTGTCCATTTTGATGATGTGTTTATTGCTAAAATATTGATATTATTATTATGGTAGCTGATAATTAATGATTAATGGCATCGATGATGTCGGTCGTTACTATTTGATGATTTTTGATAGTGTTTGAGTACGTCTGATCTAATGAACGTACTATTTGGTGGTTTTATCAGTTGTGACGTGGTGGACGGATATCGAACGGGCGGTGCGCGAATTGGCGTTAACGTCGGTTTGAATGGACGTTGGATATGCGGGCGAACTGGTGTCATATCTGTCGTTGATAACCGTCGATACGGTGGGATGGATGATGGCGTTCGTGAATCTGCGAACGGTTGCGATGGCGAATGAATTGGCGGATGGAAACTGGAACCGATGCGAGGACGATGCCTGATATGATCAACAAAATTGGTGTCCTTGATGTGATGAAAAACATGATCAATATTCTGATGGGTGTTATATTAATGTTTGGTTAAATTATAATAAACATGGATGTCGGAATCCACATCCATGGTCAATAAAAAGGTCAATAGTGGGACATGGTTAACCATAATAAACCCCAGTCAACTATGATGTATTATTAATGTATTACTATTTAAATAATGTATTATTAATATATTACCACCTTAATAATATTTTTACTAAGGCATTAATGCTGGCCGATTTTTTATTAATTTTTTAATACTTAAATAATGTATTAATGTATTGATTAATGTTACATTATACATTAATGGAACATATTATTAATCTACTAATGCTTTAATAATGTACTACTAGGGTCATTAACATCAGTGTATTACTATTTATTAATGTTTTAGTGTGTTCATACTTTAGTAATGCATTTATTATTACATTTAATGTATTAAATCTATTTTTTTTATGATTAGCAATGTATTTTTAATGTATTAACAATTTGGCATTGTATTAATTAATATTGTATAAATGTATTAATTTGTACTTTTAATTTATGCATTTATATTAATTTTCATAATGTATTTATTAATATATTAATAATTTAAAATGTTGATGATGATGATGATGATTAAACATCCACTAAGACCAAATTGGTCCATCGGGACTTTAGAGGGTAAGTGATTACTTGATTCTTTAGAATTTTTGTTTATACGTTAACAATCGTGGAAGGTTTCCAAGATCACTATACTTTGTTGAGTTAAGAGGTTAGGAAGGTTGGTAGATTGTGATCCAATATTGAAATGAGATCTAATATGGGTATAAATTGGACAATATAAGTGAAAGTGCTTTTCATATTCAAGCCTCTCTTAGTGTCTAAGGTGACACCTCTCAATCGGAGACATTTTAGGAATTGACCGGCCGGGTTCACTATGGAGCTCGAAATTTATTTCTTATCTGCATGATACTTTTTTCATTATACTTAGCAAAAGGCATAGATAATTTTGATCTTCTAGATTAGGGTTGATTACATTTTTATAATACCTTAATTTTCTTTCCTCTAACTCTTTATCACACCACATTTTTCCTTAATTTTTGATTTAACATTTTTTTAATAATTATCTATTGATACGCAGAATGGTTTCTTCCATGGTTCCCTAATAGTTTATCCAAGACCGGTCATATTTATGCCACCCTCACTTGAGTCGATGGTGGTTATGACTGATTTGGAAGCAATTTTAGGTAACCTCTTGTCTTCCACATGTTTTTTAACTTGTTCTTATACATTGGGTGTTATCTAGTCATAGCCATGCTCTCAATGTGGAGGCTAGTTCTATGAGGAGGATGGGATAGGCGATATTTCCTTTAGTTTTGAGATCATAGGTTATAAAAATTCTTTTGTGTTTCTCTATCTTTCTCAGGTTGGAGATACTCTGACCTAGACTTCACATCCATAAAGAATAAAAATTGTAACAGAGAGTCTCAAATAAGAGGTTCTTCTTATCCCAACTACAAATATTGGTCAATTTACAATTGTTTTCAAACCCATAATAAGCTTTACATCCCCAATAATACTTTTTCTCAATGCTATAATTCAATTTAAAGCTTGGTGAATATCAATTCAAGATATTTGTATGAATTCCGCTTCCTCAAGTTGTTGTTGTCATATACAAATGTATCATAAGGGATCTTATTGGATTTAATAATCACTGACCTTAGATCTTATCAATAATGTCATACCTATATTGGAGCGAAAATCCTTGAGGGTTCTTAGTTGGTTTCAAGATCATGGGAACTCCTATCCATAAGAATGATATCCTTCGGCATAAAGAGAAGATTCGACTACCCAGGTGGGAGTAGAACACAAACCTTTTTCCAAGCATTCTTCTAATTTATCAATGTATGTACCAATGGGGGTAGGGGACAAGGGACAACCTTGTTTATTTCAGATAATGCGGAGTTAATCTCTTTTGACCGACCCTCGGTGTTTTAAACTTAGCAATAACATTATCATACATCCTTAATGCGTGACCCTCGACTTGAGAGGCACTTTTATCTCTTCAACCCTATTCCAAAGGTTTTTCCTAGGAACCATGTCAAGAACTTTTCTAAAGTCAATGAGGCAACAAAAAGATTGGTTTTAGTATTCAAACTCCTCTACAATCATCCTAAAAGGTTACAAGATGGTACAGAGTTGAATGATATCTCCTAAACTGACTGGCCTTTAGCTCTTTACCATGACTTTCTAATGATGCTGTCTTCTTTTTCAAAATGATTCCATAAAGGTTGGCTAAAATCCGGGCTAATCATAATGGTCCCTATATTAGAGGAAATGTTTACCCATTTTAAAATAGGAACAATAAGGCTTTCAGTGAGGGTTTAGGGAAGCCACAGCAGTGCTATAATATGTTACATTATACAATATGTAATAATTGTTTAATAATGTATTACTAACATGGTTAAGATCAATGTATTAATTACTTTATTAATGTATTAATTTATCAGTGTATGAGGTATTTTATTAATGTCTTAATGTATTAATATTTGGTAATGTATTTATTAATGCATTTAATATATTAAAAATATTATTAATGTATTCTTTTATTAGTGTATTAATACTTTACCAATGTATTAATTAATATTGTATAACATAAGTTGTTCAGAACTTCCTACAATGATAAACTCATCTATCTCTAATACAAGTCATCCACAGAATATATATTTTTTTTTTGTTTGTTAATTTGTGGGACACTACTGCAATTAACACGTGGCTTGAAACCTTAGGCTTCCAGGGGGGCATGTTAGTCAAAATCTTAGGGGGATCATGCAGGCACGAGCCACACCAACCCTTAACATGGTTTGGATTTTTTGTCCCAGGGTTTTGAGCCGGTGACTTTAACATCACAGAACACCTTAACAACACATAGGTAGAGCATCCACTACACCTACTCGGGGACCATCCCAGAAATATATTAATTAATATATGCACATTTACATTATATTAATGTACCAAATAATTAATACATTGGTTATAGTGATGATGATGATGATTAACATTGGACTAGAATTTTATACTTTAATTTATACACTATATAATATTAATGTAATAATCAATTAAGCCACTTCAATAATATAATACTAATCTATTAATGTATTTATTTTATTATTTTAAAAAAAAAAAAAAAAAAATGTATTAATACTTTATTAATGTACTTATTAAAAAAATTAATGTATTAATTAATTAAAATTGTTTTGTTGCTATATATTAATGTTATTCATAGTCATGACCTTAAGAAACCATGATCACCCAGTCAACCATAAATATTTTTTAATAAATGAATTAATATTAATACTTTAATAATATATTTTTAGTATATTACTACTTTTAATAATATATTTTTGCTTGCTTTAATGATATAAATTAAAACTTTTAATTTATATATTCCATTAATTACTGGCAATCAACATTTTGCTCCATGAAGGTAATATGTAAATTCTTATATAAAAATATATATATATTCCATTAATGAAATAATGTGTAATCCATGTTACGATATATTACTTTTAATGTGTTAGTGGTTGTATGTTACATTAAACGTGTATGTTATTACTTTAATTTATACATTAATACATTAAATACAAATAAGATTAATGTATTACTACTTTATTAATGTAGAATTAATGTATTACTTTAAAATGTATTATTTTATTAGTTTATTAACATTGTGTATTAATTAATTAATACAATACATTATTAATGTATCAATAAAATAAATAATATGTTACATTATATATTAATGTAAATTAATGCTTTAATTTGGTATACATTTATACATTATTATTATTATATATTATATATACTAATATAATACATTAATGTATTACATTAATACATTATTATTATATAATACATTAATGTAGTAATTAATTAATACATTAATGGTCATTTTCAAGGCATGTCAAAAGGATAGGCGTGTACCATCTTTTTAAATTGGGTCCTGATAAGAGTGGTTTCTTGCTAGTGGTGTTTATAATTAAAAATGTAGCATTCTTAGTGAGAGTTAAATGTGGGGTTTGTATATATATTTGGTTTTATCTAACTATTGTAAGAAATGATTTTTTGATGGGAATCAGACTACTTAAATCTACACCAAATCACTATTATTTTTTATTGTTTTAAAATCCATTTTAAAAGTGAAGTTAAATGTGGGGTTTTGTATATATATTTGGTTTTATCTAACTATTGTAAGAAATGATTTTTTGATGGGAATCAGACTACTTAAATCTACACCAAATCACTATTATTTTTATTGTTTAAAATCCATTTTTAAATATAGAAATAAATTTTAAACAAATGTTCTCCCCAAAAAACATTATTTTTTAGAATATTTAAATTAAATCTATATAGCCCGCACGGGTGTAGACGGATTGGCAAGTGCCATGTAAATGGAAGGAAATTTGTAAATGAAATGTCTCGTGTTCGATTCTCACCCGGACTTACTCGTGCGCCATTCTTGCGGGCTGGGTGGTTGCACCTCGAGAACCGCGAATTGCCGATTCCCCCAATTAAAAAAAAATAAAATAAATTAAATCTATATAAGAAGACAGTAACTCCATGGAAACAGGAGAGACGGGTCAAGGATGAACACCATAGGTGCACTTCAATATCCAACGGATTACCATAGACTTTTTACGATCATTAGCGTTGAGCGTAAATCCCATTACAGGACGGTAAAGTAGATTAAGTCAGATTGGCTCTGGCGCGGAGCCACGTGTGTGAAGATTTGATTTGACCTTTCTGGATATTCTCAGGCAGCACTTTAAAGCGTTCAGAAACAGATTTCAGTAGCACAATATTCCTGTCGGGTCCTCGTTAAATAATTGCATACTCCACTCAAAAAAGATTTGATTAAAAAATTCCTCACATCAGGCAGGCAGGGTGTTTATCTCGTGGAAGGATTACGTAAAGGCGAATGCGTCGGCAAATGAGTCANACAATATTCCTGTCGGGTCCTCGTTAAATAATTGCATACTCCACTCAAAAAAGATTTGATTAAAAAATTCCTCACATCAGGCAGGCAGGGTGTTTATCTCGTGGAAGGATTACGTAAAGGCGAATGCGTCGGCAAATGAGTCACAGTCTCACAGGGTATGTGTGAGCTGGCTTTATTTTAGTCAAATCAATGCTATCAAATATATAAATAATAATAATAATAGTCATGGTCGAGTTAGCATATTAAATTGGTGTATGAGACTCCCTTGTTTGTGGGACAAGGGACTTCCTCCACCCACCGATTTGATAATTGAATTATTAATAAATTATTTAAGTAAATCATTAAAATAATAAACCAATATAAATTCTTCTTAACTTTAGATTTATCAAATGTTTAAAAAGATCAAATCTTTAGAAGTACAAACATTTAACTTGAATTATTAATAAATTTTATGCTTTAAAAAAATATAATTAAAAATAAATTTTATCATTTAAAAAATTTATAATAATAATTTAATTTTAAGATCATGATTATGCTAGACACCAATTTGGTGTATGAAATCTCTTTATTTGTGAGACAAAAAACCTTTTAGTGTAAATATTTTACTCATAAAATCTAAAGAAATGATATCTAAAGAAATGATGTGTAATATTTACTTTAAAATATAAAAAAATTAATAATAATATTATATTTTGTTTAAAAATATTAAAATAAAAATATTAATATTAATAACATTATATAATTATCCTATTTAAAATAGTGAACAATAAATACTCTATATTATTGAATCAAAAATAACTTCAACATTATCTGAGCGTCAACATCAGACAGGGTGTTTATCTCGTGGAAGGATTACGTAAAGGTGAATGCGTCGGCAAATGAGTCACAGTCTCACAGGGTATGTGTGAGCTGGCTTTATTTTAGTCAAATCAATGTTATCAAATATATAAATAATAATAATAGTCACGGTTTAGTTAGCATACTAAATTGGTGTATGAGACTCTCTTGTTTGTGGGACAAGGGACTCCCTCCACCCAACTATTTGATAATTGAATTATTAATAAATTATTTAAGTAAATCATTAAAATAATAAACCAATATAAATTCTTCTTAACTTTAGATTTATCAAATGTTTAAAAGGATCAAATCTTTAGAAGTACAAACATTTAACTTGAATTATTAATAAATTTTATGCTTTAAAAAAATATAATTATTAATAAATTTTATCATTTAAAAAAATTATAATAATAATCTAATTTTAAGATCATGATTATGCTAGACACCAATTTGGTGTATGAAATCTCTTTATTTGTGAGACAGAAAACCTTTTAGTATAAATATTTTACTCATAAAATCTAAGGAAATGATGTGTAATATTTACTTTAAAATATAAAAAAATTAATAATAATATTATATTTTGTTTTAAAATATTAAAATAAAAATATTAATATTAATAACATTATATAATTATCCTATTTAAAATAGTGAACAATAAATACTCTATATTATTGAATCAAAAATAACTTTAAATCCAACTATCTATACCAAAACTCAAACATGTTGTACAACATACTACTTATTGCTTGAAAATCTTGAACATAAAGAAGAAGGATCATTTATAGAAAAACATATATACATCAGTCAGGATTTAAATTTGAGGTGGAGATAAATTAAGTTGATTGATATAATATGTTCTTATATACTCACAATTCAATTCTCAATATCCTCATATACTCACAATTTTCATTCAAATAACAAAAGCATAAGCATCACAATGCCTATTAAGAAAATGGGTTTTTTCTAACATTCCCAAAGACCCATTATGGGTAAACTTTTCTTGTCTTTCACGTCCTACAGGTTGTGGGATTGCATCATCATAACTTGAAATGAGAAGAGAGTCTTTAAACACTCAATCATATACTACTTGGAAAGGAAAAGAATAAGTGAAGATAATTGAGATATATTAAACCTATTGAAATATCTCTTCTATACATGTTGATGACAATCAATCAATGTAAAAAAGTTAATTATTTTATTTAACCTTTTCAATACCTTGCTAGATCTAATTATTAATTATTTGATGTACAATCTAATACAAACCAATCACAAATGGAAGACTAGCCCTATTGACAGACATAGGTAAGTTTCAATTTGCATGATGGTCACGCTGCATTGGGAATCATGAAATGTAGTTGGATCTTTCCCACACCATATATTCAAAAATCCAACATCCAAAAAACAATCCAAGTTATATATATATATATATATATATATTAAAACCTGATGAATAAGTTGAAAATTTACTATTTGATGGTTTTAAAAATTAAATCGGCATACATGGTTTTAAAAATTAAATCGACATACATGTTGATATGTAAATTTTAAAATTAAGAATATTTAATGATTAAGAAACGGAAAAAAAATATTTAACAGTCAAATTTAACCACTGACACCCAGGACCCAAAATCAAGTATGCTGTACAGCCGACTGGAATCCTTGATTCGTAGTTGGAATTTCAAATCCAAACGAACTGTCAAATTTGAACACATTTGACAAAAAAATATTGTCGATTTGAGTATTTGACGGACCGTCAAATTCCATCCCTGTATGTATGTTTATTTATGTAAACTGTCAAAATTTTAAAATTAAAAAAATATATATAATAATATGAAATAGAACCACGGGGCAACAATTGGACAGAATTCTACAGTTTTGCAGGTAAGGCATTTAGCTTTAGCGCTGACAAGAAGGGAGAGAAAACATTAGGCTGATGATCCATGAAGTTTCCGTATTTACTACATGCCACGCGCTGAAAACTTTAGGCTGATGAAGTTTCCGTATTCATTGTGATTTCCCTCATTCTCTCCATCTTTTGTCTGAGGGGTGTGCTTTACTTAATTATTGAGGGTTACTTTTACATCATTTTTTGCATTTGTTTTGTTATTTTCGAGGGAGGAGATGCTCTTTACAACTTTTTACTCCATCTTTTGTCTGAGGGGTGTGCTTTACTTAATTATTGAGGATTACTTTTACATCATTTTTTGCATTTGTTTTGTTATTTTCGAGGGAGGAGATGCTCTTTACAACTTTTTACTTCATTATTGAGGGTTCACTTTTACATGATTTTTTATTTGTTTTTTGTTATTTTCTAGTAGGGAGATGCTCTTAATAATTAATTTTTTTTTTTTCCTTTTTTAGTTATTTTATGAGGAGATGCTCTTACCAACTTTTTGTTGAGCTATTAATAGTTGTTGTATACTTAAGTCTCATTGACCTATGTTTGGTCACGAGTTCAAACTTACCCATAATATGTTTTCCAAATTTATCATAAGTATTAAATGATATCTCGAGTTGTTGTTTTCTTTTTGCAAGTTATCCCAGCAATTGGAACACTATATTTGGCATGTAATCATTTTTAAGACATAATGGTATATAAGATAAAATGATTCTAAACTATATGCTTATAAATAAAGAAATGCAAGTGGATTGTATAGCATTCCCTAAATTAATATAATTAGTCACTTAAAATTAATTATTGGGCACTCACATAGATCTTCTCGTAACACTTTTTAGACATTCTTCAATAACCTGTTAACTTGGCGATAGTACCTATAATTCATAGCGTGGGATTGCCATGACATTGGATTAACTAGTTAGAATGTGTGTACTATAGATAAGTTCTATCCATGTAAGGGTTTATTAGTTCAACCATTATACTGAATAGAATCAAGATAATCTTTGTATGGATATCTTATTTAAATATTAAGGAGGTTTGGTCATTCTTTTTCCTAGTCACTCTAGAGGGATGGGTAAGAGTACGTCCTGCAACTTGCAACTACCAACCAGGAACTTCACAGTACAATATTTACACATTTAGGTATCCTATGATATACTTTAAAACAATAATCTACATGCAACATTTTGACTAGAGGCTACTAGGTTGACACTCTTTTCATTGTGATCTTCATTGTTCTTTCTATCTTTTTGCTATCACCCAAAAGTTGATCACCTAGAACAAAAATATAGGCTTACTAAAATACACATTTGTAACATGGACATCATATGTCTAAACCCACTTTTAATCATTTCCACTATTATAACCGAAGGAACCACTTTTCTTAAAGTTATTTCCATTTCATAAAGTCATAAAATACCTTTATGTCATTTTCCTCTTAAAATTATTTAAAAAAACAAAACAAAATCGAAAACCTTAAAAACAATGGTTAAAATTGATACAATCAGCAATAATATTTTATTATCGTGACTGTAAGGCCTTCCACGACATCGATTGAGCGCGTACGCTCCTTGGGAAGACTCGACAACAAGATGGTCAAGAGAACACAAGGGGCATGCAGTCAGTTGAGTGAATGAAGTCTTATAGGCATGGGTAGGAGCACCTTTGGAACACAATGGTTACATGCGGACCCAAGGGGGCACGTGCCTTACTTTCCTTGCGACAAAGAATGAGGACTTGGGGTTGCAGTTGGGCAAGGACACGGTGACTTGGGTACATGCCCAAGGAGTGGACCCGCTTACCCTTGGCAAGATGGGTGCGTTGGAGAGGTTGGACGATCCACTAGCTCACCCATGAAGAGTTACGTTGTCAGTTCAAAGAAACGCACAAGGTAAAGGCACACCCAAGGTTGGGGTGCATCAGTCCCAAGGGACGTGATGGTTCATGATCATATGGGTTTGTTTGGGTGCATCGGTCTGTGAAGAGGCATGACAGTTTGTTTGGGTGCATTGGTTTGCAAAGGGGCGCAAAACACCCAAAGGACATGACGATTTGTGAAGGTGACATTTGGAGTCCATATATGAGCACAAGGCACATGAGCTAGAGGCATCATCACATCATAACAACTTGAGTTGGAGAGTGAGGTCTGCGGCTGAGGATGAGGTGATGAATTGTGATGAAGATTAAGGCGAAGTGTGAAGGTTGATTTTAGTGTCTTGTTGGGTGTCTTGGGCAGGGTGCACAACAAAGAGGCACAAAGGTTTGGCCGTGCAGTGCACACAACAGGTAGAATGTTGCGACAGTTAGGCTCAAGTTGTGACAGAGAGACTTGGGTGTATGAGAAAGTAGGCAAGTCGGTTGTGACTTAGTGGAATTCTTGTATATATGTGTATTGAGTTGTGAGCTTCTCTTTGTAAGCATTGTAACTGCATTTGTATATAAAGGCTTATACAAGTGTCAGGTATGTTTTTCTTCACCCAACCATACTTGTCTCTTCTTATGTATGAATGGTTGCGTGCTATTTGTTGTGTAATTGGCTAAGTATAGGAACTATGTAATTGTTTAAGTAAAGAATGCAAGTGTAGTTGGTATTATTGACTCAAGGCAGAGTATGGGTGCATCTTGAGTGAGGCGTAGCCTGGACGAAGTAGTTTCATTTCATTCAAGTTGTTGAAACAAAACATTGCGGTGCAACACGACCCCATGTGTTGGACAACTTGGGTGAACCAAGTTGAGTTCAATTTTTCGGGTAGATTGCAGGCATGTGACATATGGTATCATAGCTTGTTCGTTGTATATTTTGGAGAAGGTTTGGGGAGCTCTTCACCACTATCTCGATGATGGATGGTATCCGAGTAGACTTGGTGAAACAGTTCAGTGAGGTGGATTGGTTCATCACAGAAGTAGCTTTGGTCACAAAGTTTGGTGGCTAGTCAATACCAAGAATCGTGGTAGATGTTGGTGTTGATTGACAGACTGATCCACCAGATCTTTTAATGACTTATGGTTGAGTTTTAATTTTTCATGCATTAATTAACCATTTGAGAAACTTAGTTAAAGAATGAGGAAAGAAGAGGAATTATGACAGCCATATATACATTTGCAAATCTGAAATGAAAGAATAAACAACAAACCATAACACGCAGATTGATAACGGAGTTCAGCACAACTTTGCCTACGTCTCCGGGCCTTTTCTCTGTGGGGGAGGCTTCTTTATTTCTGTTCAAAAGCTCAAAAATACATTGTTGCAATGCCAAATGGCTACAAGACTGATCTGGTCATGTTCTTCTAGATCTCCAAAACCATGCAAAGAAAACGGCACGCAAAACGGACGTCTGGAGCTCCCAGAAATGGTCTGACAACGTCTCCTCCTCAAAAGCTTCTCTGCCTCAAAATGGCTTTGGCTTGGCTTCTCCTCAGCATAATTCTGCTCTGAATGCCCTCAATGCTCTCCTTTGGCCTCAAACAGGCCTGGGTTATAAATCTGGGAAGTTGATTGCTCATCCCCAACTTCCTCCCAAAATTTAGGCTCCAAAACTACCCAATAACTCCCAAAAATGGAGTAAATACATTAAAAATGGGCTAATTAATTATTAAAACTCAAAAAGTAGTTAAAAACCCACTTTATAGTTACAATATGGGCATAAGCCCCTTATATCCAGCGCGCCCCCCCTTGGCAGGGTCACATGGCTTCATGTGGCCGAGCGCCAGCCCAAAAGGGCTATGCGCTGGCCCCCTTTTGGCGCTCCTTACAATACTTTGCAATATATTTTATAATGTGGGTTTTACAACATAAGAATTAATTTGGTGTATTGGCAAAGGACCATTTCTTAAGGTGTTGGGTTTGGTGGTGGTCATGGGTTCAAAAACCATGGACCCCAAAACATTTTTTTTTTAAACATGCCACTTCAACTGATGATTGGGTGCCACGTGGCTGCCCATGACTGGGCCACGTGGCATCTCCCCATTTGACGGATTAATGCCACTTGTCAGCTAACGATTGATCATGAACCACATAATCATGACCTGCTTTAGTGAATTGATATTGATTCTTTGTCCTGTAGAAGATTGCCTTACGATCAAAT
>SNQJ01S0139564.1:0-25200 GCA_010110895.2 Picea sitchensis | reverse complement strand
GTCACATAACTTCTACCGTCATATCTATGACATTATAATGAATGGTCTAGATTTACATTGAAATTACAATATACATTTACAAGGCAATTTTTCCTTCGAGGGTCCACTTTCCCCCGGACCCTGCAAAGGGGGTAACCCCTCTCTACACTCCCTCGAGTGGAGGAGTGTACATTATTCCAAGGTGTAAAGCCTTCATGGGGTATAAACATGCCTGAAAAAAAATACCTCTGAATAAGAAATATAAGCAGGCTCCACAACCAACAGAATGCACCTAATTCTTCATATGTAAGAACACCACCTACACATCAACATAATGTCAACCTTTCATATTCTTCACCCATCAGGTATCCTTCCCTTTCTCCTTCTCCACCTAATGAAATCTATAAAGAAAGTATCTAGGTTGATAAGAAGAAGAAGAAACATAAAGAGAAGAAGAAGAAGAATCAAAAAGAGACCAAGCCTCCAACGACATCAAGTCATGTTTTATTTGAGCAACCAACTACTGTTAATTGTACTCGGAGCATTGATAAAGTTGACAAGTCTAAAATGAAGAATATTAAACCCAAATTCCCTTGCAGGATTTGTAAGGGTGACCATTTTCTGAGGGATTTCCCTGGTCTCCCCAAGGTCTTAGAAATGTGGTCTTCCATGTCATCAACCCCTGTTGAACATGTTGGTGAAACCTTATCAACTAGTGACGTTAAGGTTGGTAAGAAGAATAGAAATATCAAATTTCATTTCTTGTTATGTGAATATGATCATTACTCTCACCTTTGTCCTCATATAGATGAGGCTTCTTATCTTTTGGAAAAGATTCAACTTCCAACTGGTGATCATGAGATCTCTTCCAACCCATCATTAGTTGATGGACTGGTCAATCTGGTTCCATCCTCGATCATTTTGGTTTATCAGGTGGTCAATTTGGTTTCATCCTCTGTTGAACCACTAACCAAAGTGGTTGATCCGGTTTTGTCATCGGTGAATCCCACTCCTCCCTTGAAGAGTGCAACCCAAGTGGTTGATCTGGTTCTGCCATCGATCAATCCCACTCCTCCCTTAAAGAGTGCAACCATAGTGGTCGATCTAGTTCTGTGATCGGTCGATCCCATTCTTCATTCAAAGAGTGAGGATTTCGCTCAGGTCTACCTCGTTAATATTGATGTACCCAGACAAGGGGGAATTCCTCCTGTCCCGATGGCACCCCCTTCAAGCAATTAAATGATTTATATTAATTGGAATCATTTGATAGAACCACATCTTCCTTATTACTTGCCTTTCCAAATCATCGTGTAGGTTTGTGATAGGAATATTCCTAAAACTATAATAGATGAAGGTGCTTATTTTAGCATCTTATCCACAAATGCTTGGAAATATTTTGGTTCCCCATAGCTTGCACCCGTGACTCAGAATCTGTTGACCTTTGACAAAAGAGTTAGTCAACCTTTAGGGATCATTCCCTAGTTTTTGGTTACTTTGGGAGGAAAAATGGTCTACATCGATGTGATGGTAGTTCACAACCCCTTGGACTTTATCCTGCTCCTCAAGTGAGACTATGTCTACATTATGAGATCTTTTTTGTCCACTCTCTTTAGAGTGATATGTTTCCCTCACAACAGAAACATAGTAACGTTCGAACAGCTTCCATTCATTGACCCTCATCTGATGGTCAACCATTCACCTTCCCTAAATAGTCCATACATGCCAACAATATCTGCCCCACCACGGGTCAATTATGTAACGACCTTCCCCACAGGTTCATCCCTGCACGAGAGGGAATATCTCCCTTCTCATGACTTAGAACTGGTAGTTTACATGGTCATATCTTTGATATGGCTATTACAGCCAGATCTCCCTACCCTTATCAAGGACGTCAACATGTATTCCTTCCAGAGTGTTTTTCGTCAATCTAGGGAATATTTCCTCGAAGCAATGGTTGACGTTTGTACCTTGACATGTATTCCTTCTAGAGATTGTCCTCTTGGAAGCCATGATCAAGAAGAGGTATTGAGCATAGTTTTGTTTCTCTGTGGAAAGCTCATTAAAAAATGAAACATAGGTCTTGAGCATAGTTTTTCTTCTATGTGGCAAGCTCGTTAAAAAATGAAATATACGCCATGAACATAGTTCTTTTCATGTGTCAAGATCATTAAAAAATGAAACAATCACCTCTCTCATTGAGTCAAGTCTTTCGCTATATATCGTAGACATTGAGTCAAGTATTTTGCTAGATCTTGTAGATGTTGAGTCGAGTCTTTCGTTAGATCTCATAACATAACCTTCATTTCATCCACCCTTATCATTTTTCTCCATCTAGTACAGAAATTGGTGACAACCTCAAAGTTGGTGAATGAAATGAAGCTTGGGGGGCTGATCCAAGTGGATATTGGTGGCCACCCACCTTTTCCAACTGGCTCAAAACAACTTTCTGGCAATTTTTGAAATTTACTATTTTTAGCATTTTTTCGGGTCCTGAACTTTCAGAGTCGTTTTGAGGCCCTAAACGACGTTTTTTTGGGTATGTTGTAGTTGGAAAATTTCATCATGAAATTTTTGACAACTATTGTATTCCTCGAATAGATCTTTCCAACGGGCTATCTTACGCCTAAAACGAAGATCGTATACAAAAGTTATGACCCCAGGAAGTTGATGTACTGACTTACCCAAACAGGGCCCACATGACTTTTGGCACTTCATCTCCTAGGGTTAGGTTTTTGGATGTCTAGGGTTTTTGAAACTCCTATTTATTGTAAAAATGCCTTCATAGCCTCATTGTAATCATCTTCTTGCGAATGAGCACAACCGTCACATCTCTCCTCAGAGATAAGCCACCACCATTCCAACAAGCTTGTTTTCCGCTGCATTTTACAGTTTCAGCTTATTTCCTTATTGAATAGAAAACCAGATTTACTGTATCTCTATTATTCTATGTAACGCATCTATTAATAATTTGTAGTCATTTAGTTCTTCTCATAAAATCTGGATCAGTGGTATCATAGGGGTCTGCTCCTTGTCGTCTTAATGCATGTCCCCAACGAGGTCAGAGCACAAAGAATTAGGTATCGAGCTTGTTTCTCTTGAAGACCAAAGCTCTCACACACCCAAGTGACCTCTCATGGCAGGAGAAAAGAAATATGATGGGACAAGAGATCCTTTCAAAATATTTCTTGAGGAAGCCCTCACGCAATAGAGGAACGAGATGATGGATAGTTTTGTGCAAATCCTTTGGCAACTACCAACAGGCAACGCATCTTCTTCGAGTGGAAGTGTCGCCCCCTTCAAGGTACAAATAAACTTCGATATTCCTATATTTGAATGTCAGATAGACGCAGATGGTGTAGAAAAGTGGTTGAATCTACTAGAAGGGTATTTTTTTGTCCATAAATTTTTGAATAGAGAAAATATTACTTTTTCACTCCTCAAAGTCATTCCCCATGTCAAAGATTGGTGGGAAACTTTCTGTGAGCAAAAGGCAACAGAGGAACCCTCGTTATTTACAATCATGACCACCTAGGAATCCTTTAGGGATTCTATTAAGGAACAATACTACCCTGTTGGAATTTATGACGACTTGTATACCAAATGGACCACACTACGACAAGAAAGAGACCAAGCAGTGCCAGAGTTCACAAATATATTCCATACCTTGTGCACCAAGTTGGGTATCAAAGATTCAGAGCTACATTTGGTGCTCAAGTATTGTGGTTCTCTTCATAGATACATCCATACTAAAATGGAATTTTCGGACATCTTGTCCTTGGGTGCGGCCTACCGATATATCGTCAAAATCGAGCAGAAGCTCAAACAAAAGATGCGACAATTTGGGCCCAGGAACCCCTCACAGCAAAAGACAGGAAAGGGCAACCCCAACCCACAGAACAAAAGATAGATAAAATATGGACAGTATCAGGACAACCAGTCCAAGCCATAAGAAAAGAGGGACACCAGAAAGACAAAGAAAAATACCGGGAAGTGGTGTGACTTCCATAAGAGCCCTTGGCATAACACTATTGACTCCCGCTCAAAGAAGTCATGGGTGGCCGAAGTGAAAGCCTCTGAATCAGATGTGGGTTCTGAATCTGAGTCAGAACTAGAAAGGGGAAGATGTATTATTGACTTGGAACCCAGTGCCACCGTTTCTACCACCAAGCTCCAACCTGATGAACCGGATTAGCGAGAAGAAGGAGAGCACCTCTTCCATTCACAGATGTGGGTGAAAGGCACCCTGCTACACTTCATCATTGATAGTGGTAGCCAGAAGAACCTCATCTCAGTAGAGGTTGTGAATTAGTTGGCTCTGTCGACAACGCTGCACCCACAACCCTACACCACTGGATGGCTCCACCAAGGAAGCGATCTCCACGTCAGCCAACAGTGTTGACTATCGTACGACATCAAGCCCTTCAAAGATGAGGTATTGTGTGATGTTTCTCCTCTCAAATTTTGTAATGTTCTTTTGGGCCAACCTTATTTATGGAAATGTCATGTTGTATATGAGTCTAGGCCTCGTAATGTTATTATTACTTTGAACAGGAAATTGTACAGGATACCCAAGGTAGTCCCAACTAGTGCTATTTCCTTGATATTTTCCAAGCAATGCAGGAAGGTCATCTCTCATATGGGGAAGTTTTTCTTCTTCGTGATTCTCTCTCGGAATGAACGAAAGATCAAAGCCACATCTAGGGTCTCTGCGACCGACCTCTCCACACAGCAGAAGCAAGTAGATAAGGTCATCGAAGAATACTTGGATATATTATCCTCACCTACAGGGGTACCTCTGCACTATCAGGTCAAGAACCCCATCGATCTGACCCTCGACACACCGCTTCCCAATGGGCCAATATATCATTGCTCTATGTTAGAGAATGAGGAGATCAAGTGACAGATCCAAGAACTACTCCACAAGGGGCACATCCATCCCAGCTCATCACCTTGTGGGAGCCCAATCATGCTGGTACAGATGAAAGATGGAACCTGGTGACTCTGCATTGATTATCGGGCCCTAGATAAAATCACAGTCAGAAACCGGTACCCAATTCCTTGAATCAATGACCTCCTTGATCAACTCATGAGGGACAAATACTTCAGTAAGATTGATATGAAGTCTGGCTACCACCAGGTCCCTATAGAACAGACAGATGTATGGAAGACCATCACCGCCTTCAAGTCAAAGGAATGCCTTTTTGAATGGTTGGTCATGCCCTTTGGTTTGATAAATGCTCCATCAACTTTCATGAGGATGATGGATGATATCTTGCGACCATTCACTAATAATTTTGTAGTGGTGTATCTAGATGACATTCTCATTTACAACAAGTCTTGGGCAGAACACTTGCAGCATATTCAGCAGGTTATGCACACCCTGCGGCAACACAAGCTATACGCCAACTTGGAAAAATTCTCCTTTGATGTGGATAGGGTCCATTACCTGGGCTACATTGTTGATCAGCATGGCGTACATGTGGATCCAACCAATATCCAAGTCATCCATGATTGACCAGCCCCAACCACACTCATTGAGCTTTAGAGCTTCTTGGGCCTTGCCAATTTCTACCACAGGTTTGTGTTGGGATTCTCCCATATTGCATGGGCCCTCGGCCAAATAACCAGGGGTGGTGGTAAGGAAAAATTTGCGTGGGGTCGGTCCCAAAAAAAAGAATTCGATGATTTGAAGCAGTGTTTGTGCTCAGCCCCAGTACTTTCACTACCAGACCTGCAACAACCCTTTGATATCGAGACAGATGCTTTAAACTATGTTGTGGGAATTGTTCTCATTCAGCATAGCCACCCCGTGGCCTATCATAGTGAGACACTATCATATGTTATCCGTAAGTACCCTACTTATGACAAAGAAATGTACTCCATTGTGAAAGCCTGCCTCTAGTGGAGACATTACATTCTTGGGAGGGAACAGTCATCCACACTGATCACAAGCCACTGAAGTTCATGCAGACACAAGGAAAATTACAGAATGACTTCCATCAAAAGTGGTCCACATACTTACAACAATTCCACCTCAACATCAAGTATAAAACATGAAGCACCAACTGCATCATTGATTGCCTCAATAGACCGCTAGTCACGACACTCGCCACAGTGCTAGACTCTTGCAGTCATGAGACCTTTGGATGGCCCCAACTCTATGAGACAGACCCATACTTCACCACCACCTACCAAATGTTGGGGGAAAATGCAGTTGTCGATCATTTCCATCTTCAGGATGGGTTGTTGTGTTGTTTGGGCCACATCTACATTCCATCAAGAGAGAAAGCGAAGCTTATATGGGAATCCCACTACAGTCGAGTGGCATGACACTTTGATGTCAAAAAGATAGTGGCGATGCTACAGAAACATTTCTACTGACCGAAACTTCGACATGAGGTCAACAAGTATATCAGGTCCTCCACTACCTGCGTTATTTCCAAATCGACCACTAAGAAACAGGGCCTATACACCCCTCTTCCTACTCCCGACAGGCCATGGGAATCCATCTAAATGGACTACATGTCAGGCCTCTCGTCCACCAAGCGGGGAAATGATTGTGTTTTGTGGTTGTTGATTTCTTTTCTAAGATGGCGATTCAGGTTGCCTGCAAGAAGAACATCACAACAAAAGCCACTGCCAAGATCTTATTTGAATGAGTCTAGGTACATTTTGGAATCCCACAAACCATTGTCTCAGATCGGGATAGTCAATTTTCTCATCACATTCTGGTCGAGCCTCTGGTCACTGCTGGACACCAAGCTCACCAAATCCACAACCTTCCACCCCTAGACAGATGGCCAAACTGAGGTCGTAAATTGAATGATCGTGAATATCCTGTGCATGTATAATTCCAAGCACCCTTGCACATGGGATGAGAGTCTTCCCTATCTCCAACATAGCTACAATTGAGCCCTGCATAGCTCAACCAACCATAGCCCCTTTCAGGTGGGGTTGGGATTCCAACCATTGGATCCCATAGATGTTGCACTTCCCCTTGCAGTCACCTTGACCGAATCATCTCCTACTCCAACTAAATCTAACAAATCCACCTGGTTCATTGAGCGGATCCATCACATCTGCCAACAGGTTCATGATATCCTACAGAATTCCAATGACAAGTACAAGAAACACCATGATCAACATCGGGTGCCACATAAGTTTCAGGTGGGTGACAAACTTTGGTTGCACTTTTAGAAAGAACGCCTTACAATACCCCATTGGAAGCTTCACCCACTCCGTTATGGGTCGTACACCATCAATGGCAGATGTCCTCGCTTCTGACAGTAGGTTTGCATCATTGACCTCTGATCGGATGATTCCACGAATTTTCAATGACAACTCATTTATTCACATTCATTGGAATGTACTATGGTACCTTGGGAGTCATTGACATCATTGGTGATTTCTCTCGCACTTGTTAACGATTTACCCCAATGACCGGTAATCAAGTGGTTTCTACCATGTTCGACATCAAATCATCTATTCGCATGGCTAGATTCGTACCACATCGGGATTGGGACGAAGACCTTGGGTTGAGCGTTCACTATGTTATTTGCTTTGCCCAGGTTGTGAAGGAGATCATTTGAGCATGTTGATATTGTCACATAGATCCACATTATATTGGTCTGTGGTTATGTTTTATCATCTTGTAGCTCCACTGTGTATTTTTCATGGCTATGATCAGTTCATGTCATGGAGGTATGGATCCACATTGTATATTTGGTGACCATATGGTATGGATCCACAATGTATTAGTCAACAATCGTTATTTGAGTCATCTCGTATTCTGAGCATAGGTATGCCTGCCTCGGAAATGGAACATATATTAATATTGTTTGATTGTTGTTTGCTGCTTCTTCCAGGTTCTCCAACTCCATGCCCTTGCATTTAATAATTGTAAAGTGTTCCGGCCATCAGTTTCTCTTATGACCTCACACTTTAGGGGGGAATCTGTTACACAACAAAATTTCACACTTAAGTACCTCACCCTAAGTGTCTCAAGTGTCATGAAAGTGTCACATACATTGACACCATGAAAGAACATGTGTCACAATCCCTAGTCAATGTGGAGGGAAAATATATTATATGAAATTCAAAATATCATGTGCACATGAATTAATTATTAATATTCAAAAAAACGAAATTAATTTAGTGTGAGAATCCACCTCACATTTTCTTTCCTATTTTCAAGGAGAGGTTGAGAATCTCATGGATGGGAGAGATATTTCCTCCTTAAAATCCTTGAGAGATATTTTCTACCTAAAATCCTTGAAGATATATTTTCTCCCTAAAAATCTTGGAGATCCCTTTTTAGTGGATCTTATGAGTGATATTCTCCATGGAGGTTAAGCCTCCAAATCCTATATAATGAGGGATTTCCATGGAGAAGAGGAGGAATCTTTGGATATAAAACTTATGATCTTGGGAGCATCGTGAAAGCGTTGGATGAGGAGAACTTGGAGAGGTTGTTGCAACTGCATCTACAGATTGTACGTGTATTTTTTAATGTTCTCATCAATATTACTTGGCCTATTCCCTTCAAGATTGTGTATTGTTGCATATGATTGTCCATCTTGATAGATGAATTTGATTAGTATAATATTGTAGAGTAGATTAGGAGGTTTTTTTCGTTTTTTTTTCCAATGCATTGCAGGTATCAAGTGGTGCTGAAGAGTTTGGAGATCAAGCTTAGATTGGAGGCAGTGAGGACAAACCATAGAATAAGGTGCATCACACTTTCTTCCTTCTCTTTCTCTTTCTGATTAGGTAATTGAATTCAAAGGGATGTTAGTGTCCATTTGTATGTTTTTGTCTTGGTATTAGCGGTCTATAATCCAAGGGGATATTCGCATGTCTACAGGGGAATTATTCCATAACAACGCCCATGTGGGTTCGTCACATTTGTACCATCCCAAGTTTACTCAAAGTCTTGGATCTCCCTAGCGTTCCTGCATCTGTGGTGGAAATACATCCACCATTAAATCCAGTGATGGGACTTCGTCCTCGTTTAGCGTACAGGTTTATGGGAATTTGGCATTCAACATTGAAAGCCCCTTTTTCTTCTACGCACATATCCTTCGGAGTCCCGAAACCTTGAACTCTCGAAGGACCCTGAAATATTGCCACATGGCTTCGACCTTCATCCCTTTCGACATACCTAATATACTACACCCAAAACCTCTGGATTTTCGAAGCCCCACACTCCCGAAGAGTCCACCCTTACACGTGATCTCGCATTAAATGCAGAGGCAAGGACAAGTGGGTCTTGAGTACTCCACCCGTTATGAGTCCAAGCGAGTATGTGCCAGGGGGGTGACACGCGGCAAGGCAAAGACGACATGTGGACCTATCAATGAGTGACACATGTCACGTTATAATGGGTACATAGGGTCTTTGAAAAGAAAGAATCAAGGTGACACGTGGCACGTCAAACATGGATCCACGTCACCCTAGGTGACTTACACATGCTACATCACTTTGGACTGGCATCCGTCCAATGTCCCTTATATCCCATGGTCAATATGTTTCCACATAGATCCATAGATCTATGTCCTTCGTTACTTCGTGACTTCAACATTCGAGGGTTCTACATGTTTAACACTCCCTATCTCTTGGAGTGGTCAATGTCAGACTAACCACGACTTAGATCCAATGGCCAGGAAGGGTCCCGAAGCTTCCTCATATCTATGGCTCTCATCACTTCGTGAGTTTAGCGTTCAAGGGTTCTACCCGCTTAACACTCCTTTTCTTCCAGAGTAGGACTTCACTGAAGTGTTATATGCAAATCCTTCCACTGGTTGATCCAACGGTTGGGAGGGGTTCTCAATGGACTCCTCAAATCCACGGATTACATTAATTCACAATCATGACATTCGATGGTTTTGGTTTTATGACACCTCTATTCTCCCGAAGTGGTCAACGTCGAAATGACCACAACATAGATCCAACGGTCAGGGAAGCTCTCGAGTATCCTCAGATCTATGGCTTGCATTGATTTGAAATCGATAAGTGGGTCATGGGTTAACAATGGGAAAGATCCCATGGTCACAGTTAAGGGAACCAACAAATGTTGGTCAACCTCGCCGGTAGGCACACCAATAGGTTTCCTTCGATTGTTTTCAAAGGTTGTAAATTCATCAGATCCCATAGCTCTGAAGCCAGAAAGGATTAGCGCCTTTCAGACCTAGTGAAGGGTTCCAAGTGTTAGTCACCATTAAATTTTTATTATGCGAAATCAAGATTTAAAAATCTAGTGGAATGCTAAAATTGGTTTGGAAGCCTGATAAACTGGGAAAGGGTCTGAATATGGTAGGGAAGGGCTAAATCTAGCAGGAGCACTAAGCTGATTGGGTCTGAAGCATCATGGTCGTGAGTTCTCAATATCAACGACCGAGAATGATTTCTGGGGGTGAATTTGCACAGGGTTTAATTTTGAAGAGCAGTCCCGAAATCTAAACCATGGTTTTCTCTCAAAGGTACATGGCATCACCAGGTGCATTTCAGGACGGAACGCAAGTTGCCTCAAACCACTTTCTCATGCCCCCAAAAAATGGAAAAGAATAAAAGGACCTTTAGTCGTTTATTTTATTTGATTATTATTTTTTGAACACTGGACCGTTAGAACCTTGGCATGACTATCGTCTTCCACCTGTATCTCAACAATACACTAACTCGACACGCCATTTTTGCTCGATTCCAGGTATTCTTCATCACAACCATAGATCCCATCATAACCTCAGTAACAGAAAAAGATCCCACAACAAATGAAGAAGCCCTAATTGGCAGAGACGCAGATGTATTTGATGTTGAAATCACTATTTCCCCTATCTCTATGTCCAGAAGAAACTTTTCTAATAAAGTAGGAAGATGTATATCGTTCCTTGAAGCAGTCCAGGCCACCATAGTCGTTGCTGTCGAAATTTCTTTCTTGTTTCCTGAATTTATAGGTTGGTACGTCGAACATTATTCCCATGAATAAAGAGTTGTTGTGAATAAACGAGGGTCTGAGGTCTTGTGTAGGGTAGAGAGTTTGTCAATTCGAGAGTCCCTCGGTATACCAGAGTCTTTTTCCACAATTTTTGAACCTTTCAATGAAGATAATTTGAATAGGGTATATAGAGAATGTCCATCAGAGGTCTAAGATCTATTTTTACAGATGATTACGAAACCTGAACATTTTTCAGAAGGTCTGTCTTTTTCGATGAATGTAAATATAATTGTCATCGAAGTCCAATGATTATGCTCCCTATTGAGTCAAGTTTTAGGTCTAGACAATGACAAATATGTGATTGAATTCATGCTCAGTTTCCTTTTGACCTTTTTTAAGTCAAAGTCTGGTATGTTAGTTTGTATTAGCTTTGATCAATACCTAGCTCATAATATCCATAAACAGCTAGTGAATTTTCGCTCCCTAAGAAATTTCAGATACTACACCTATATGTTGAGAATTTTCCTGGAAACCAAGAGAGAACTTCCTGAAGCAACATTTGTGTCAACCGAGTGTAAATGAATTACATTACTTATCTTCATCAACGAATTCATGTCCAAAGTTTAAAGTTTGATTTTCAATACCAGCCTACCTAGATTTTTGGATGACATGAGAAGTTATCTACAGCCAAATCCAAAGAACAAAGTGGGGGATTAGGTACTATTCATGCACTTAGCAATAATGTCGGTTTATGGTTTTCATGAATCGCCTTACCTATTTCCTATTTTTATGACTCCTAGAAGATTTGCCCTTGAATTCATCAGGCAGAGAATTATATATGAGACAGATCATTTCCTAAAGTTGCACAAATCCTCCAACCTTAAGTTAGCTTTTATCATTGACCCCTTCATTGTCAAATCCAAATCATGTTTATCTCAGGTTCAAGCAAAGCTCAAAGAGTTTGGTTTTGCACAGTTGCAGCAAAGAAGGTATGATCCACACCAAATCATATCCAAGAGAATATGGATGAACAAACAGGCCCCTTATGAGCATGAACAGGTTGAGGGTGTTGATAAGCTGGAAAATATAGAAGTCTGTGTTGATGTGGAAGCAATATTGAACCAATTCAAACATAACAAGTGGAGGAAACCCTGCAACAAATTCAAACACAACAAGCTCCTCAGAAACTGATAATTAAAGTTCCTAAGGTAAGTGTTTACAGAAAGAGAAGTAGTTCAGAGGCCATGGGAATTAGTGATCAGCAGACTGCTCCTAAGGAGATGAAAGTTACACAACCAGCACAGATTGTGGATCTAGAAGAATAAGAGCCCAGAGAACAAGTAAATCTAGATATGGTGAAAAGTGGTACTAGCACCATAGAGATTGAAAAGGAAAATAAACCCCAAAGTGAAGGAAGCTCAAGAATTTTTAGCAGTAATAAATACATTTTTAAAACATCCAGGTCATCTTATCAGTCTAGAAAAGATTTGGAAAAACAATATTCTAAGAAGGGTAATATAGCTCTGGGTGAGATGAGGGATTTTTAAAACTATCATCTTATGCAAGAAAATTGGAAGGACAATTGAGGCAGGAAAATGCATCTAGCGGAGATTGGTAGAATTAGGTCAAGAGGTTGGAATCTAAAGGCCCCCAAGGGTTGAAATCCTCATCGGATGAGAAAGACAAATTAATTCAAAGTTTGAAGAAGAAATTGAAAATGCATACTACACAGCATCCACAAACAACAAAATTGGTTTCTCTAAAACAGGAAAAGGAAACACTTTGTCAAGAGACATTGGACTACAAGACCAGGGTGTTGCAACTAGAACAAGAAAAGGTGAAATGGTCACAAGAGCATACATAATTGCTAAACAAGGTTGTAGTTGCAGCTCCTATTGCAAAAGTTGGGTCAAACAATGAAGGACTTGTCCAGGATATGTCACAAGTTAGCTTGAAAGAAGGAGAAATCAAAGGGATGAAAGGAAGCATACAGAAATTGAAGCAGGAATTGCAGGCAAAGGATGAAAAGATAGCTCAATTTCAAAAGGAGAATGAAGTCTTGCAAGAAAGAATAAATAATTTGAAGATGAGGTTAAGAGGAAAAGGTATGTTACAAGGGGGAAAGAATATCATCTAGGACTCTATAGTTGTTGAAGCTACCAAATTCAGATCACATTTGAATTTCATTAATGATAAAGAAAACATAGCCATTACAGCCAGAAATAGGTGCACTGTTGTGAATGAAACTTTAGCAAATAAACAATCAGAATGGGACCAGAACGCCATAAATTTACTCAATGATGTTCCTACTACATACCTTCATACTATTGGGGTTAAATACAGAACTACATTGATTATCTGGGCCAGGAGGTTTATTGCTAAACATAACCTATTGAAATCAGTCCAAACTAAGGCAACACAGATGGAACAAAGTGTGCAGAAGTTCAAAGATTTGTTTAAATAATTGTTTACCAAAGGACTTCCACTATTTTTGGATGGAAAAGGAAAGTTGTATGAGCAAGAAGAATACAATGCTCTTTTAACTCAATGTATAATGGATCATTCTAAGTTTGAAACACTGGAGGAAAATTTGAAAGGAGCTACATTAGTTGAGCATCTGATTACAGACTTTGAAATTCTAAATCAGTTCAAAGAAGTCAACCTTGGACTTCCAGTCATGTCATATGCTTCCTGCATTGACCTGAAGATTCAGATTTAGGGAATGATATATTATGATATTCCTTCTAACTTGCAATGGAAGAAAATAATCAAGTTGGGTAAGACAAAATGCAGTTTCCAGGGCCCAGTAAATGATGTCCAGATGTCACTAAAGATGGAAAATCATGTGGAAGACCAAAGCAGAACAAGTGGTGAAGAAAGGGACCGAAACACCAGAGGAGACAAAGTCTGTATCAAGAAACATTTTCTTGCTCATCATTGTAATCGGTTTCAAAACCGAAACGTTCATTTCTTATCGTTGTAATCAGTTTCAAAACCAAAACGTTTCTTTATAATCATTGTAATCAGTTTCAAACTGAAGGAACTATACTTGTATAAATATTAGGAGTTCCAAATATATTAGAGGTTGTCAGAAGTGCAAGGGCACGATTTTAGCTATTTGTAACTTGAATGTAATTTTCTGAAGCTAAATAGAATGCACATGTAAATGTCTTGAAATTTCCACGAAAAGATTCTAATGGTGGTGGCATGAGATTTATCTTCTTTCTTTGTATGTATTTATTGTGTTCTTGATTTCATTTTCACTGTCTTCTATTTAAATTAGATATTTAAAGGCCCATAATTCATATTATGATTCTCTTGGCTTAAGAAATTTAAATCATGTTAAGTTCTTTCTAACTAAGTCAAAATTCATTTTATTTAATGCTCTGGTGCAATTATATGTTTTTCCTTTCTTTTTACACTCTGCAAACTACAATTTATAACTCAGATTCATCACCTCATTTAGCCTTTATCCTCTGGAGAGTTCAACCAACCAATCAGTGCTTCCATTTGTTTTCATAAGTTTGACTCCATAACCCTAGGTGTCCCTTCCCTTCCTTGCCAACAAAATTATAAAAAACCCTTCAAAGCAACAAAACCTAGCCATTGACTTGTTAAAGAAAACTCATTTGTTAAAGACCATGTGAAAGGAGATATCCATCTCTGAGATGAGCAGGCTAGTACCCAGCTCTAAAGTGGTTTGTAGGTTACCTATTTCATTTTTTTTATCATCCGAACAAATTTACAGAGTGCTATCATTTTGGCGTCACTGTCGGGGATGAAACTAAAGATTTTCCCTAGGAAAAGAATGACTTAAAGATTCAGATTTGATTCCTGAGGGTGACAATCAATCAAACACCTTATTGGATGAAACTAAATTTACCCTGGTGAATCCATTATAAAGAGACCAGTAGCGTAAAGTAGTTTGAGCAATAAATCATGGCTCCCAAGAGAATTCATACCAGAAGAAATCTAGACCCAAAAGAAATAATCCCTATGTCTGATCCTGAGAAACTTGTACACAAGAGAAAAGAAATGCCAATAAGCCCAAATTTTTTCCTAGAAAGAAATCTATCTTTACCCAAAGATGGAGTAAAAGGCATTGAAGACCTTGATTTTGATTTGAAATTGGAGCAAACTATGTTCAAAACTAGATCTGAATCCAGTTTGAATGAAATTATATTTGATGAGAAGACGTTCCAAGATTTAATCTTAGTTGCCCCTATTAGACCCGTTGTGATTCCTACTCAGAACAATCAACCACTTCAAGTTCTTCCTGCAATTATGGCAACTAGGTTTCCCCTCCTTGTCATTCTTGCTCAATTACATGATTTACCCTGGGACTATAATCATAGGATTAAGTTGTATAATGTTGAAGGCAACGTGTCATCCCAAAAACACTTAGACTGGTTCAATGGTTTTTTGGACCTAGAAGAAGTAGATTATGAAGATGTAAAAATGAGATTTTTTGCACAAAGTCTCGTAGGTGAAGTTATAAAATGGTCCAGATCTCTTCTAGCAGCAAGTATCTCAGATTTTGCATACTTTGAAACAAGTTTTCTTGCAAAGTGGGGTGACAATAAAAACGCCCTTCAATTGATAACTCGGTACAACAACATGAGAAGGTCACCTGATGAAACAATATGAGAGTTTTCAGCTAGATTTATGAAATTTTACAACTCAATTCCTACTAAGGTAAAACCTCCTCCTAGAGCTGCTCAACTTAGATATGTTGATTCCTTTGACAATGAATTTGCTTTGTTGTTAAGAGAAAGAAGATCCAATTCACTAGATGATATGATGAGTGATGTAATAGAAGTTGAAGTAAATCTAATGTCTTGAAGAAAGATCAAATATAATTCTAACAAAGACATAAACAAGGTTCGATATAAGGCACATCCTTCAACCTCATAGTCATCATAAGAGAGATTTGAGTTGATGATGAAGACTATGGAGAAACTCATGGAAAGGATGTCCTTAGGTAATAAGACTAACACCGAAGAGAAATATGAGTTTCCACCCAGAAATCAAAGGAGACCATCAGTTCCATAGATCATACAAAGAGACCAGAGGAACCAGGGTGATCAACAAATAATACCTCCTTTTCAAAACAATTATGTAAATGAAAATTTTGATGAAACAAGATAATATGCATTGTTGTGATGGTGATGAAACAAATGTGTTTTTAACTAAAGAAGAACATGATTAGTTCATGGATGCAAATGGCATATTTATGTAGGAGAATGATGAAAGGTTATCAGTGGAAAAGGAAGGCTATCAGAAAGGGTTGTATAATGCCATCATGCAATTCCAGAAACAACATAATCTTCGAAGCAAAAAGGTGCCTGCAAATCCTCCAAAGGGAAATCCTACCAAGGAATCTCAAAATAATACACCTTCTTCGAGTTAGCCTAAGAAAGACTATGTTGCAAAGGATGTTGTGGAGAAAGGAAAGCAGAAGGAAGAACCTCCAAAGAAAGTACCTGAAGTAAGAAAGGAGACAATCATCAAAGAGGTAGAAAAAAACTCATCTTCCTTTAACTTTGAAAGTGAGATGGACAAAATTAAAATATGTGTTCCATTCAATGAGCTGATAAAGAATAGTGAATATAGAAATTAGATCATTAAGGTGCTCAAGATGGAAGAAACTTTGGATGCTTTAAATATAAAAGATGATCATCCTTCCATCTTGTTTGGCCCACATGTAGAGGAGAGTCGTGATGCTGATGAGGTCCCTCCTTTCTATGTCAGCCTAAAGATTCATGATATGATTTTTCATACTGATATGCTAGATTAATGAGCATCCCATAATCTGATGCCCAAGGTGGTCATGGACCAATTGGATCTGGACATTACAAGGCCTTGTAAGGATAATTTCTCCTTTGATTCAAAGAAAGTGAAGTGCTTGGGCCTAATCGAATATTTGGTAGTATCTTTGTCTCAAATTCCAGCAAAAAATATGGTCATGGATGTGGTGGTTTTTGATATCCCTCCTAAATTTGGCATGTTGTTATCTAGGTCATGGGTTGCAAAGCTGAAAGGAAATTTTCAAATGGATATGTCATATGCCACTATCCCTATTTTTGGCCAAGATAGGAGGTTGTACATGGAATTATTTCTCAATTACATGGTCAATAGAAAATCCCGACCAAACGACCATCCCATTTATTCTATGGAAACTGAGATTGGTTCTTCCATTTCTTTAATGATTTGAGTTTTGAAGAGGAGGTGCCAAAGACTTATATGACTATCAAATACAAACCAGATCAGAAAAACAATGCAGAAAAATAAATGTGGAATATAAGCTCTGATGGAGATGTCAGCAGAGAAGGAGCAGGGGTTGGTGTGTGGATTAGCCCCCCCAAATTGGGTACAAAAATTTGTTCTTACAAACTTGCTTTTGATTTCACAAATAACATGGTTGAATATGAGGCATTAGTGTTCGGATTGAAGACGTTAAAAGAAATGGGTGCTAGGAGGATAGTTGTACATGGAGATTCTAAGTTGATTATAAATCAAGTAAAGGGTATATATCAAGAAAACCATCCTCGATTAAGAGCATATAGGAATATAGTGCTTTATATTCTTGAATAATTTCCAAAATATAATCTTTCAGTGATTCCAAGGGGGCAGAATTTGATCGATGATGCCTTGGCTACTTCAGCCTCATTTTTCAAAATTCCAATTTTTCCTAACAGAAGATATGAGATTGAGGTCAAGCACATGCCAACAGTACCTGATAACATTAAGTACTGGCAAGTTTTCGAAGATGACAAACAAGTATAAAGTTTCATTCATATGGATGGTGAATTTGCAAATTTGAATATTGATGAGGAATATTGTTGTGAAGAACAAGATGCAACTATGTTCACAAATGATGATTATTTCAAGAATCAGATTGTCTGTAAGGATATAATGCAACTGAAAAATAACATCGTTCCCAAAGGCCTGGTCCCATTAGAAAAATATTTGACAACAATGATGTAGCCAGAAGTCCTAAAATTACTGCAAATGATGGATATGTTGAAGATTGCAACATTGGGACTCAGAAAGATCCCAAGATCGTCAAGCTATCCAAGACACTTAGCCCAGAGGTCAAGCAGAGGTATATTAATTTAATGAAATAATATCATGATGTTTTTGCATGGAGTTATGGATATCTAAAGGTCTATGATACTAAGGTGATTCAACATGTGATTCCAATCAAGGAGGATCACAAACCTTTCAAGCATAAATTAAGAAGAATTAATCCTTTTATATTTCCAATGATTGAAAAGGAGATAAAGAAGTCGTTTGAGGCCAAGATCATAGTGTATTTGAGATTTTCTAAGCGGGTGGAAAATATGGTACCTGTTAGGAATAAAAGTGGAGAGATCAGATTATGTGTGGACTTTCGAAATCTAAACATGGTATCTCTCAAGGACAATTACCCACTACCCAAGATGGATCACATTCTACAGAAGGTGGTTGGTTCTAGAAAAATATCAATGCTAGATGGTTTCTATGGGTACAACCAAATCATGGTACACCTTGATAATCAGGAGAAGACAACCTTCGCAACACCTTGGGGCACCTTCATGTATTCCAAAATGCCTTTTGGGATCATGAATGCAAGAGAAACTTTCCAAAGGGCTATGGATATAACCTTTGTTGATGAGAAAGATAAGTTTATTGTTATTTACTTAGATGATATCACTATATATTCAGTTTCTGATGATGAACATATTAAACATCTAAGGAGATATTTTCATAAATGTAGGAAGTTTGGCATCTCATTGAACCCCAAGAAGTCTAATTTTGGCATGGAAGAGGGAACGTTGCTTGGCCATGTTATTTAAAAGGATGGAATAAATATAGATCCCAACAGAGTTGAAGGAATCCTTAAAATTGGTACACCCAGAAGCAAGAAATAAGTACAATATTTCCTAGGAAAAGTAAATTTTTTTAGAAGGTTCATCCCTAATCTGGCTGAAATCATAAAGCATATCACTAACATGCTCAGGAAAGGAAGTGAGATAAAGTGGATTCCTGAAGCTAGAAAGTATTTTGAAGATATTAAAGTGGCATTAACCAAATCCTCAGTGTCGGCCAGTCCTAATTTTGCAAAAGACTTTATATTGTTTTATTTTTCCTCAGAACACAACATTGTTGGTGTTTTGTTACAAAAATATGAACAAAACTTTGAAATGACTATAGACTATTACAGTAGGACATTGATGGATTCCCCACTAAAGGATGATATCATGGAAAATCAGGCATATGCATTGTTCAAGGCCCTAAAGGAGTTTAGATTTTATATCTTGCATTCTCATACCATTGTTTATGTGCCCAGCAGTTCTGTGAAGGACATTTTGACTCAGCCTGATATTGAGGGTAAAAGGGGAAAGTGGATAGTTGTGTTGCTAGAGTATGACCTCGATATCAAACCTACAAAGTTGATCCAGGGGTAGGGACTTGCAAAGATGATGGCACAGTCGAATTGTGAGATCTTGGGAATTAATTTCATTGTTGATTTATCAGCAGGTTCGGAAGAAGAAAAGGTCCCTCAAGTATCCTAAAAATTCCTTGACTCCCCATGGTATGCTGACATTATTATGTGTTGATAAATTTGCAGGATCCTCCTTAATTGAGCAAAACCAAGTCCAGGTTTTTGAAGCTAAAAGTAGTAAAGTTTTGCATTTTAAACCAATCTCTGTATTGGAAGGATCCAGGTGGGATATTGTTGAGTTTTCTGTTGGAGGAAGAAGTAGAAAAAATCATCAGAGAGTTTCATAAAGGATATTTTGGAGGGCACCATTATTGGAAAAATAATGTACACAAAATATTGAGGGCAGGTTTCTATTGGCGTTGCATTTTTTCTTATGTTTACAAAGAAGTTTCAATCTTTCATGAATGCCAAGTTTTTTGTGGGAAGAGAAAACTGCAGCCTTTACCTTTGAAGCCCATCTCTGTTGAAGCACCTTTTAGGCAATGGGGCCTTGATTTCATAGAAGAAATTCATCCACAGTCCTCAGCTCTGCATAAGTGGATATTGACAGCCACATATTACTTCACCAAGTGGATTGAAGCAGTCCCCACAAGGCAAGACACCAACACTGTTATCATTCATTTTGTGGAAAACAATATTTTGTCTAGATTTGGTTGTCCAGTTAAAATCATCATTGACAATGCAACAACATCCAAGTCCAAAAAGATGGAGAAATTTTGCAGTGATTACAGTATAACTCTTGGACATTCCACAACTTATTACCCTCAAGGTAATGGGTTGGTTGAGTCATCCAATAAGAGTTTGACCAGAATTATCAAAAAATTGTTGCAAGATAACAAAAAGGCTTGGCACAAGAAGCTTATTTATTCACTATGGGTTGATAACATCACTACTAAGAGGTCTATTGCCACTTCACCCTTCCAGATTATGTATGGCACATAGGCATTTTTTCCTACTTAATTAGGATTGTCAGTGATAAGATTGCTACATGAGAAATATGTTGAACCAGATGCTACTCAAAGGAGGACAAATGAACTAATCAATGTTCAACAAACAAGAGATAAATCCTTCAACAAATCACAACTCCACCAAGACAGGATTAAAAAAAATTTGATAGGCATACTAAGGAAGATGATTTCAAAGTGGGGGATTTGGTGTTGAAGTGGGATGCCAGGAAGGAAGACAGAGGAAAGCATGGAAAATTCGATCATATGTGGCTTGGACCTTTCAAAATTGTGGCATACCATGGAAATAATGCCTATCTACTATAGGAACATAATGGAGATATTGTTGGTGGGGGAACTATGAATGACAGGTTTCTCAAGAATTATCTCGCTTAAAGAAGTTTTCACCCTTTCCATTTCATTGTATATAACCATTTTTTTTTTCAATTGAAGCATTTGAAATCAAATCAGCAAAAAATTGAATCCCGAAGTGAATGCCCTAAGTTTCTGCTGAGTATAATTGGAGTTATGTGAACAAAGTTTCGTGAATTAGTTGTTGATTGATTTAGTTGCATGAGTGAAATAAATCCCAATGGACTGGAACTTGGTCTGTCGTTCTTTGCTACTTCTTTGGGAGGATAGAATCCCCAGTAGGAGACCATGTTAGTCACCATTAAATTTTTATTGTGAGAAATCAAGATTTCAAAATATAGCAGAATGCTAAAATTGGTTTGGAAGCCTCATGATAAACTGGGAAAGGCGTTGAATATGGCAGGGAAGGGCTAAATCTAGTAGGAGCACTAAGTTGATCGGGTCTGAAGCATCATGGATCATTGTTACACATCAAAATTACTCATTACGATGATGGCCTAGTGTCGTCATTACCAATGTCGCAAGTGTCGCATTTTGGCTGCAAGTGTCACAAATATCATACTGTCATCTTGCCTATGTCATGTCTCAGACAAAATTATCAAGAACACTTAAAAGACACCCTAAAAGACTGGTTTTGAAGAGGAGAAATCATTTGACAAAGAGTGCAAGTCTTTTTCCATGGAAACAACCACTCAAAAATCAATTTTGGAAGGCAACGCTCCCCTATACATTGTCAGGGAGTGCCAGCGCTATGTACCCTCTTTTGGGGGAGTGTTCCAATGCTATGTGCCCCTGTCTAAGGGAGCACTGGCCCTTTTTGAGTGAATTTTGGACTTTTGTGGAAAATCAGGGAAGAATCCCCCTCATMTCTGGAGTTGGTTGGATTCGGATCTGAGGTCAAGGCTCGATCTTAGGGAAGATCCACAACTAAAGGAGAAGGATCCTCAACCTATCCCAAGAATCTGTTAAGTGGTTAGGCCTCTCCAAGCCTATATAAGGAGGCCTCTTYATGGTGAAAGGGGGAGACATTGAAGGAATCAAAATTATGATCTCATAAGGGAGATTTATCATTGAAGCATCATCATTTTTGTGTGGATTATTTGAGCAAAGGGTTGGACAAGGAGAGCTTGGTGAAGCTGCTACATCTACATCATGGTTGTAAGTAATTTTATTTGTTTTCATTAATATACATATGTTCTTGGCCTGTTTATTTCAAGGTTATGTCGCACTTTTCCTGCAAGTGTCTGAAAGACAACCACCCTACGCCCTTCATCGACTAGATCATTGATAATTGCGCAGGTAGTGTGATTTTATCTTTCATGGATGGTTTCTCAGGGTACAACCAGATTGACATTTTACTCGCTGATCAACATAAGACAACCTTCATCTTCCCTTGGGGAACTTTCGCCTATCGGAAACTACCATTTGGCCTCCAAAACGTTGGTGCCACATTCCAGCAGGCCTTGTCATATGCTTTCCACGATATCAAACATATTGTGGAACCTTACCTCAATGATTTACCTACCCATTCATCCAGTCGATCAGACCATTTTGGTCATATATGGGCTATTTTTCTTCAATATCGGTTCTACCACATTCGTTTGAACCCAGATAAGTGTATCTTTGTTGTCGAATCAGGTCGACTCCTCAGCTTCATTGTTTCCAAGGACAGGATTCAGGTGGATCCCTTAAAATTTAAGGCTATCCTTGCTTTACCTCCACCTAATAATTTGACACAACTCCAAAGTTTGCAGGGGAAAGAAAAATTTCTTCACCATTTCATTTGTAACTACATTGAGATTACCAAAGGATTTATGTGATTGTTGCAGAAAGACACCCCTTTCATCTGGGATGACACTGCTCAATGATCTTTTTCTGCTCTTAAGTATGCATTGACCACCGCACCTTTGTTGCATCCTCCAAATTATACGAAGGACTATATCCTTTACTTAGTAGCCTCTACTTCCACTATTGCTATGGTGTTAGTTCAAGAGGACCCTATCGGTGAGGAACACGTGATATATTATTTGAGCAAAATTCTATCTTGTCTAGAGCTCCAATATTCACATGTTGAAATGTTGGCTTTAGAAGCCGTCATCGTTGTCCATATATTTCATCATTACATTTTTCTACGCACCACCACATTTATCACAGACTCTAACCCCATTTATCACATTCTGACACGTCAAGTTCTTGGGGGAAAATATTCCAAATGGATCATCATCCTTCAGGAATTTGATCTCGAGTTTGCTAAGTCCAAAGCTAAAAAATCCTTGGTGTTTGTGAAGCTTATCTGTGACCTTCCCCATGCTGATGACGATACTGAGCCCAGATATTATCTCCCCAGTGAGACTCTATTCCTCATCATCACATCCGATCCTTGGTATGGAGAGATCCTTCTTTATATCCAGACCCAACATTTTCAGCCTGATATCTCTCGTGAAGAACGTCATCGTATTCGCCATCATTCTTGTTTCTACCTTATCATCGGTGACACTTTGTATCATCGTGGTATTGATACTATCCTACGACAATGTTTGACTCATTAAGAGGTTGAACATGTTCTTAATGAATGTCACCTTGGAGCCTGTGGCGGTCATCTCTCTGGGATGGCTACAGCTTAGAAAATCTTATGTGTCAGCTACTTTTGGCCCTCTATTTTCAAAGATTGTATTGAGGCAATCAAAAAATTCTCACCCTTCCAAGTTTTTCACAAAAATACATGCACCCACCCCGCTCCGCTACATCCCATTATTTCCATCGGCCCCTTTTCCAAATGGGGCATTGATTTCATGCAGTGTAAGCCTACCTTAGTCGGGGGGCACGATTACATCATCGTCGTCGTCAATTACTTCACAAAATGGGTTGAGGCTATGCCTACCTTTCTGAATGATGGTCGTACTACATCTCTTTTCTTCTTCAACCACATCATCACTTGCTTTGGTGTTCCACAAGACATTGTCACTTATCATGGTTCACACTTTCAAAACCAGATAATGAGTGACTTCCATGCCAAGTTGGGTTTTCGCCATGAGAACTCATCCCCATACTATCCTCAATCAAATGGACAAGTTGAAGCTATCAACAAGGTCCTTAAAACCATAATTCAATGTATGGTAGGGGTGAACAAGACATCTTGACATCTACAACTTTTCTCCACTCTTTGGGCTTACCATACTTCAATGAAAACTGTTACTAGATTCACTCCTTTCCAGTTAGTATATGGCATAAAAGTTGTTTTACCAATCGAGTGTGAAATTCCATTATTGAAACTCATAGTAGAACTCATGCCTCATACTTCTACTTAAGAAGAATGCTTCTTACACCTGACCAGGTTGGATGAAACACATCGTGATGTCTCTCTTGTTAACGAGACGTATCAAAAGAGAATCAAGAATTAATACGACAAATCTGTCCACCCTCGTACTTTTGCAGAAGGAGACCTAGTCCTCATTTATGACTAGGCTCATGATATGTTAGGGTCAGGTAAGTTAGAATCTCTATGGCATGGTCCTTACATCATAAAATGTGTTTTACATAGAGGCGCCTACGAGCTAGTTGACTATGATGGAATCTCCCTGGGTGAGCCCCGGAATGGGCTTTATTTTAAGAAGTACTATGCATAGAACATCTAGCATGTGTGCTTTGTACACTATTGTATTTTTAGTTTGGTGTGTCTTTTCTCTTGTGTGAATGAGTTTTTCCTTAGTCGCTTATACTTTGTCTTTTGTTTGCGTGCGCAGATGACATCTTCCTTTCCTATCTTTGTCGGGTTTGCAGATGGCGCTAGTCGACACACCCAGAACGTTTCTTTTGCAGCTTGGGTCATTTACCACTCTGACAAGTTGGTGAGTTCAGGAGGTATTTTCTTAGGATCGAGAACTAACAACATGGCATAATATCATGTTGTCATCAGAATTTTAACCGAAGCCTACTCCCTAGGTATATCTCGTATGATCATTAACCTAGACTCTCAACTTGTGGTCTATCAACTTAATCAAATCTACGCTATTCACAATCCTATCCTATTACGTCTCCATCTACGAGTTCGTCGTCTTGAAAGAATGTTTGATTTTATCGAATACAGACACATACCAAGAGAATTTAATTCAAGTTCGGATTGGTTATCCAATTACATCATGGATCGGTATCTTGCACATAGATGAGGTTTCATAAAGTAAATAAATCATACATCATATGTAAATTAAACGCATCACAAAAAGACATTATTATTTGAAAACATCATTTAGGCACCATAAAAACTCAGATATGTATATATATATGGCGTGACAGAAAATGTTTGATTACATCAAAAAAGTACATAGAGGGGGAAAACGTTGGGTCCTCGTGCCCATAACATCGTCATAAAGACTTTACAAAAATATCAGAGAGGTCCTAGTCCTCCCGCATCACATTGTGCTCTAAGTAGCACACCATCGCATGGACTACTCGTCTCAGTAAAGAGTTAATACTCTTAGGAACTCCCA
>SNQJ01S0139563.1:25210-36449 GCA_010110895.2 Picea sitchensis | reverse complement strand
CCTAAGGTTTTTATTTCTTTATTAGTCATAATTAGTCATTATCCAGTCTCCTATATTTTAGGAGAGAATATTCCACCTGGAGAATATTCTCTCTCAGTTCACACTTCAGTTTGATTAGTTGAATTGAGTTTAGATGTTGCATTGGAATCATCACCGTGCTAATTCGACCTTTCCTTGGTATCATCACTAGAGTGGCGCATTATCCTTGATTCCTTGAGTTAAATCCTCACTACTCTATGTTCAGTCAATTAACTGAAGACTAGTTGACTAGTTAACTCAACTAAGTGGCAGTTCACTCCCGTAACTGCCTAAGAGACTAGAATAGGTGGCAGTTCACTCCCATAACTGCTGGTGTGTGTCCAGATCACTCTAGACCACCACTATGGCGACTTGGTTCACCTCAAGTCGAACTCATTGAGTTATACAGAGTATATCATGTGTAAATTATTCATTATTCACAACGGTTAATGAGAATTCTTTCCATTCTTTCTCTCCTTCTTCTTCTTTTTCCAATTCTCTCTGCAAATGTGTGTATCATTGTTTAGCTAGATCTATTCTATGCAGGTTCAACACATTTACAATCCCAACCTAACAATAACAACAAAAACCCTTTTCCCATTACATAGCTCCATACACAACAGGATCTAACCCTAAAATTCCCATTACAGACTCAATAGTCGATTGCACAATCACAGTGCTCCCAACAAAACCCAAAACAATATCTTATCAAAACTAACTCAATCCCAACCCAACAATAACAACAAAAACCCTTTTCCCATTACATAGCTTGATATTTATATATTTACCTTGGTCGCTTCTTGGATTCTTTAATCTGCTACTTTTTCAGCTTTTCCCTGTTGGCGCTCGATGCTCTTGGCATTTTTCACTACTCATCCAACTGACACATGTCACTTTGGCTATTTTTTTTGCTATTACTCTTTCATTTAGTTTTTCATTCTTCTAACTGTTTTCTGTTGTTTCGAATATTCCACTGACATGCTACACTTTTTCCAAAATATTGATATTTCCAAAAAACAGAGGGCCCGCCGACTCTTTTAATTTTCTGGACTCATAGCATACCACATGATCCTTTTGTGTGAGGAGTCCATCAATCCCTTCCTTGCCTGCATCAATGCACATAATGAAATATTCATTTGGAACTGCAATATTCAATATTGGCGCATTGGTCAATATGTCTTTCAATTGTTGAATCTTTCATCACATATGGCAATCCATTAAAATTTCACTCCCTTCTTTTGCAAATAAGTGATGGGGCTTGCAATATTTGAAAAGCCTTTTATACATATCTAGTAATACCTTGCAGGACCCATGAATGATCTTCTCTTTGTAACATTTCTTGGTGCTATCCATCCTCTAATGGCCTCTATCTTCTCAGGTTTGACTGCTATCCCATCTGCTGAAATAATATGACCCAAGTAATGAATTTTCCTTTGATAGAAGATGCATTTACTTAACTTGTAATACAGCTTATGCTCTCTCAAAAATTCTAACACCATTCTTAAATGTTGCTCATGTTCCTCCTCTGACTTAGAGTAGATGAGTATATCATCCAAGAACACAATTGCAAACTTTTCCAGGTATTCCCTGAACACTCCATTCATCAGACACATAAAAACAATTGGGGCATTTGATAGCCCAAATGGCATCACCATAAATTCATAATGCATGTATCTTGTCCTGAATGATGTCTTGCTGATATCTTCTTCCTTTATCCTCACTTGATGATAACCCAATCTCAAGTCAATCTTGGAAAATATTCTTACATATTTCAGCTGATCAAATAGATCACCAATCATTGGAAAAAGATGTTTGTTCTTTATGGTAACCTTATTTAGTTGTTTCAAATCAATGCACAACCTTAAGGTTCCATCCTTATTCTTAACAAAAAGAACTAGGACACCCCAAGGTGACACACTTAGGCATATAGACCCCTTCTTTAACAATTCTTCAAGTTGCATTTTCAACTCCTTCAATTTTGGTGTGCCCATTTTGTATGGTGTCTTGGACACTAAGGAAGTTCCTGACACCAAATAAATAGAGAAATCAATGCCTCTCTTTGGTGCAATCCTAGAATCTCTCCAAAAACATCTCCAAAATCATTCAAGACTAAATGGACTTCAATGTTGAGCATTTTATCTCTGGCTACCTCTTCCATCTGGGCTACAAAAATTTGACATCCCTTCCTAAAACTCTTCTTCAACTACATGGATGAAATTTTTATAACAACTACAACTCTTGGAATGCTTTGAACCTTGCCTTGCTTCTCTTTCTCATCAAGACAACTGATTGTCTTGTTGTAACAACCTAGGACAACATGGAACTTTTCCAACCAATCAATGCCAATTAGACAATCGTATGAACCTAATGGAATGGTGTTCACATCTACCTTTGTGTTGAGTTCATTCATGTCTACTGTACAATTTTTAACCAACTTGTTGATTTTCTCTTAGTCCCCATGGCTAACTGAACCAACCAATATTTCTTATGCTTCCTCCTTTGCAAGTGAAATATTTCAAGAATGTTAGATTTTACGTAACTATGGCTAGATACAAAATCAATTAAAATTTCTATGGGTTGGTTATTAATTTTATCTTCCAATTCAATCATGGGGGACTGATACTCTGCTTGCTTATTGTCCAAGGATGAATAAATCCTTGACATGTTTCCTCCCATGTCCTCAATTGTTTCAGCCTCTTCAATATTATGGAAAATCCTCATTCTTTCACCTGTGTGAGGGGAATCCCTATAAAAATGATCTCCCTCACATCCCCAACACTTCATGGGATGTTGTGTTGGACTTTTCCCAAATGAATCTTCCATCCTAGGTTCATTTTGGGATAACTTTCCTTGATGATTTGCTTGGAAATTATTTATGAAAAATGGTGGCTTAAAACCTTTCTGCCTTTGCTCCTTTTTACCCTTCATCTTGTCATTCCAAGATTTTTGGAAGAATGACCTTCCTCTAATTTTCTCATAAAGATGTTTTTCTCTCCTTACGACCTCCTCCAAATTCTTGGGGTTAACATAGCGTATTTTTTCATGGTACAAGGAGGCTAACCCACTCATAAATATTTGGATTTTGACCTTCTCATATTTTCTGAAGCTCACATACTTCAACAAATCAAAGAATATATTCTCATATTCATCCATTTTCATGCTTCCTAGCATGAGTTCGAAGAACTGTTTCATCTTCTTTTCATAGTAATGATCGGACATATATTTCTATTTGAAATATCCTTTGACTACCTCCATGAGACCTTCTTCTCATTAAGGTGTTTGGCTTTCTTAAGTTGATACCGCCACATGGATGCTTTTCCTTGCAGGTGGTTGGTTGCAATTATGGTTTCTACCCTTGAGGGTAATCGTGCAACTGAAAATATTTCTTCATTTCCAATAGTCATGCTTCAAATTCTTCTCCCTTTCTATGAGCTTCGTTAGAATTTTGTGGCTTGATTTTTCCTGAGTTCAACTTTCAAAATGTCTGCCTCATGCCTTCTTCTCTGCCTCCTAACATGAGACACACTTGGGCTACTCCCTGACCCTAAACTTGCACAATCTCTCCTAGTGGATTTATCTAGGTAGTGATGATGCCTACTTGTACTTCTTGATTATCTATCATTCCCATGATCATCCCTTATGCTATGGGATATGATTGTTTCCACTTGTCTAGCACTAGTTGTTTTCTTTGTGCCAGAGTCTTTATTGGATTTCCTCTGCAACATATTCATACTTTGAAGTATATTCTCTTGAGCTTTCATAATATTCTCATTATCTTCCCTATAGCTTTGCACTACTCTCTATGGAATTCTCATAGTATCAATGAACTACATAGGCTCCTCTCTGCCTCTTCTTCCATTGGAATTTGTCTCTGCATTTACCATGCTGACATGTAGACCTATAACCTCCTTCTCATGGTTGTAATATCCTTGGGAATATTCCATATCTCTAGTTCTCATATGGAAACCAAATTATCCCTCATGTACCTCTAGTTCTGCAAGAAATGTGCATGCAACAATTGTTGCTAGAGTTATGCATAATATATAATATTTTACAAATTATATTACAAGTCATCCTTTCAACTACATTTACGAGGAGTGTGGATACATTGAAATATGATTATGATTATTTAGACACATTCCTCTTTGAAAAAACTCTCCAATGGTTGTACTCATGCCTCATTCTAATTTCTGAGAGAAAAGTTACAACTTCTCAAATTGCAATTTCCACTTATTTCTATGTTTTTAATGCTACATTGTTTTTTTTTTTGAGAAAATATAATTCTCTATTCAAAATTTTGGGTTGATAGGTTTCTTCCCTTCCTCAAGACCTTTCCATTGACTGATCATTTTCCCAAATCCTAGCTTTGAGCTAATAGTTATGGTTTCTAGAAGTTTAGATTGTTTTCTCATTTTTACCCGTTACTACTACAGGTGTCTTCTCTCCCGTCATGTATAGTTTCAGGTACCGAGATTCCAAATCTAGTTCCATGGCCAAAAATATACCTAGTACTATTTCAACTGTAACTTCCTCATACTAGCTTTGTTTTGCGCTTATAATAGCTCATTGGAAATCCCTTTTCGAGCCCTTTCATTTTAAGTAGAAGAGACTGTGTGCACTTGATATAGACACATTTATCCGATTTAAACTACCAAGAAATGATGTTTAGGGCCTCAAAATTCCCCTACAAGTTGATGACCTTAAAAAAATTGAAAATTTTCTTAGAAAAAATTGACTGTTTTACTATTGTAATAGTTTTTTAATTTGAGCCATCGATCTCAAAACTGGGAGTAATCCCAACTGGTAGATCCACTAAACCTTTCCTAGGCCCACAGATGAATATCCACCATTGATCACCAACTTGAAAGAAAATTGGACTTGTTAGCACTAGAATTCACCTCCAGATTGCATTGGAGGTAAGCCCAGTACCCATCAGTTTGTATGTCACAATGAATAAATTAAAGGGGAGTCGAATGGGTGCAGGCTCAAGATGATATCGTTTTAACTCAGAAAACTGGACCAACATGCATAAGCAGGTGAGGTCTTGATTTAACTTCAGTCAGTAAGTTGTAGTAAGGGTGAGTAGGCGGAAGAAATTGAGGAGAAAATGTAAGGGTCTGCTATGGACATCAGGTCTTCCAGTAGCCTAAGGAGGAAAAGATTTGAATACAAGATCCTCTTGGATTCAAATCTTCAGGAAACTGGAGAACGTTAATAACAACACTGCAATCAAACATACATAACAACACAGTCGAAACAATCCATGTGAATGATTCAATCATGGACACTTCAGTATCATAGGCAAATAAGATGGAAAAGAAGTTGACTGTCATTAAACAAGAACTCTCAGATTACAACACATAACCAGAGAACCAAAAGTTTCATTAAAACTTTACAATACATGAGCTTAGCACAACCATCGACCATAAAAAAATGGAAAAAATGCCTACATATACTCAGAACTGGCTCCGATTACCCGAGGCACGATCATGTCATGTGTTCAAGGATTTGTGTTAGTGAGATTCTCTACCAGGCTACGCATGCAGACGTTAGTCATACTACACATGCAGTCTTCTGTCAAACACGATCTCTGGTCAGACTGGATTGACATCCTTCTTCCGGGACTGGTCCCTTTCTGGCCTTCTATTTATGGAAGGAGATGATGTCTCAACCACCTTCGTTGTTTTCATTAACTTCTTAATTGGGATCAGAGTGGATAGAGTCAAACTGGTACGTGAAAACATGCTAACTGCACCCTGTGAATATCTACCACTTGAGCTTTGTTGGATGATGACCGGGAAGACGACAAGCAGACGTGGAGGAGCTGGCGAGGTGATTGGTGAAATCTTGGGTGTCAGAACGCGAGCACTGGGGTGAAATGGGATGGAGGTGGTGTGGCACGAGAAGGTGACGTAGTGGAAAGGGGAGACATCGCAGAAGCAGAGGGGAGTGGGGACACCAATACAGGTGGAGGTGACATGGGAGACAGATGTCGAGAGGCAAGGGGAAGAAGCGGAAAGGGAGAAGGACATGTGGAACGGTGATAGGCCAGGAGGATGATGAGTGGAGGACATGTGTGAGGAGGTGAGAGGCGGGAGTGAAAAGGAAGATGTGACAGGCTAAGGGAAAGGTTAACTGGAAGACAGGTGTTGGCAGTAGGCGATAGAGGTAAGCGGAGGCAGTAAGTGGTCTACTCGGAAGGGGGGGGNGGGTTCAGAGTTAACGAGGAGGTGCCACGTTAGTGGGGGGGAGGCACGCTCAGAAACCACCAACTCGGACCCCCCCGTTAAAGGCAGAAGTTTGGGGGGGAGGGGTGGTCTAATATGGACTATGCACCATAGATCTGAGCGCACAAATCTTAGCCACCCAGATCTATGCACCCCTTAGCACAATGCGCCAGGGCGCTAAACTTAGGATAAAAACGGAAAAGTGGGTTTTTTATCCGCCCTTCGTGCATATTTGACCAATGTGTCATTTCCTAAGGGAAAAACACCCCTTTAGCAATAATATGTGCTAACAGGACCATTGATTCTCCAACATCCAAAACCCCATTGAAAATGTTCCTCGGAAAACCAAACTTGTTCACAAATTCCTTCGAACCCTGATCGCTCCATCAATTATCGATGATTTCTCTTGGCGAACAAAACACCTTACTGATTTTGTTGACCTTTCCATTGACGATTGACAAGTTCCTTGGATGACGTAGCATCTTGGATAACATGGAATGACACATGGATGTTGATGTGGCATGACACGTGGATGATGACATGACATGACACATGGATGTTGACGTGGCATGACACCTCATCCTCCTATTTCCCTTCATCGATGAACAACAATTTCTTTTGGATGATCAAAACACTTTGTTGATTCCATCGACCCGACCATTGACGAACGACAATTTCTCTTGGTCCATTGAAACACTTCATCGATTTCGTCGACTCGACCATTGGTGATAAAAAAATTCTCTTGGTCAAACAAAATACTTTGTTGATTTCATTGACCTAACCATCATAATCAACAATTTCCTTTGGCTAATTAAATTTACTCATGAATTTCGCCAAACTTCGATACTTACGAAATTTTTGACCAAAATCTAGGATGAATCTGAGTCTTCGATGTCCAAGTCAAAATGATCTTGACTGTGCATTCATCGTACTTCACCCAACTCTGTTGATGAGTATCGATTGTCGATCTTCTCTATTCTTCCAACTCCAAAAATGGATCTCGACCATCGATCTGCTCCATTTTTCCAAACTCCGAAAATGGATCTCGACCGTCGATCTGCTATATTCTTCCAACTCCAAAAATAGATCTTGACTGTCAATCTACTCTATTTTTCCAACTCCAAAAATGGATCTCAACCATTGATCTGCTCCATTTTTCCAACTCTGAAAAACTTATGAATTGTTTATCAATCTAGGATGAATCTGGGTTGTTGATCTCAAAATCAAATGTGATCTCTCTTGTCGATCCATCAAACTTCCTCAACTTCTTCAGTCACCATTAAAACATAAATTTTGACCTTCCAATTCGAATATATCTCTACAACCTGCATATTGATGTCCTTGATTACCTCTTAGATGGTTACGAGGGAAAATTCTCCCTCAATTCTCTCAGAAATATGAGGATTTCACCTTGGTTTTACCATTTCCCCCTTAATCTGTCATAGGTGAAATTTTGCGACGACGAATTTCTACCAAATTCACATGAGTGTTGGTCCATACAAGCTCGATGTTGAACCTTGAGCCTTGATACCAATTTATAACATCCCCCAGCTTAATTGAGGAAGATTACTACTGGAATACACATAAAAACAAAAAATTTATTCTAAATAAATTCCTGTAACTTACCATCTACTTAATCATGTTGATTTAACCATTATCTAAATGCATCTACAACATGTTGAAATAACACAAGAATGCAGCTAATAACTCATTGAAACAAAATATAAATCAGTCTCATTCATAGAGCTAATACATAATAAATTAAACTCATAATATAACTCGGAAAATAGATAAAACAATTGTCTTTTAAAAATAGTTGTGCAACCAACTGCTTGGGATGGATGTTCCACCCAACCATATACTTGTTGTTCCATATCTCAACAACAAGTCACTCCTGAGTTGCTGCTAGGAATCCACAAAAGAGAGTGTCTCTCACTGTCCACTCACAACTCAGATAACTCCACAACCCACTAACATTCTCCTACAACTATCTCGAATTTCCTCCAACTCTCTTCCTCTTGACCTACCCAACCTAAGTAATGTACCCCTTCATTGCTCTCAGTTCATCGAGAATCTCATTCGTTTGTCAAGGTCTCTCTATAACAGGTAAATAGGAATCTCACTACTGGGAAACTCAAGGGAACTCACTGTTAGGAAAACTACCAGGAAACAAAACAACAACAAGCTTGTTGCTCCAATGCAATTCACACACAATAGTTCACTCTTCAAGCATGGAAACTTGGTTCTTCTACGATCCCAACAACTTAATTCTTCCATCTTCAACAAATTCAAACAACTACTAACATGTCCACCATTGTTTCCTCCAAGTTCCAACACTCTGCTCTCCCTTGACGTCTCAAAATCCGCATGCAAAAATTATTATCCATGCAAAAACCTGACTTTCTAATTCTGCCCCCTCCACCCATACAAATTTCCTCTCTTTCTTGCTTGATTGAATTACACTCTTCCCCAAGATGATTGTATCAACCCCACACTCCCAATAACTATGAGATCTGACTTCTCACACCCACCCTCTTACATGTATTCAATAATTGGCTTTGGGAACACTCAATCAGAAATTAGAAGGCTCATATACCAATAGTAATTTTACGAAGTGGGTTGAGTTAATAGACATGGGTAATTCCCCCTTGGACCCTTGTCTTAGACTTTCTCTTAGACGCTCCCCTCTCTTGTGGATTACTTAGCCCCTATCGTTGTCAATGTCCCCCAACACCTGACATAACATTTTATTTATTAAATTCATATAATACAATTCACATATTACATCGCATGGCCATAGCCACATATCATATCTACATTATGCATTAATTAAACCGGGAATTATAGCAAGGACATTATATATTTAGAGTTAAGTTTTTCTAAATGTATGCTAAACAACCAAATTGAGTTAGGTCTTTCACCAATAAACTTTGTACTGGATAAAGGTCTACATTACACTATTGAGTTTATTCAAAGCAACTAATAAACCATAACTACTAATATTGTGAGTTATGCATAACACCAATAATAAATTATATAAATCACAACAATGATATAAATATATTTGATAGCTTGGTGCTTAAACAATCTACATAGAGAAAATGACTAGGTATCAATAATGACATACTATTTAACATGTCCTATCCTTTATTATCATATCAAACAATAGAATAACTGAAGCAATAAGTATTATTAAAAAACAATATATTTGAGCTATGATCAATCATGTTTGAATGTGATAAAGTAGTAATCTACTAAACCTCTAACCACTATCATACTAAATTTTAAAGTTCTTAAAAACTAACCACTCAATGTTAAGAGTAAGCTCATCTTGTACTAAATAGAGACTTTCTCTTATTACAGATATGAGAAGAATCTAATAGAATTTTTAGGCATGAGTAGAGTTCTACCACGATCCAAGATCTATACATGGTGGAACAAATCTCTTAGGGGTTTTGCATAATTTTGAATGGCGTAGTCTAAACGTTCTACGATTTTTCCTTTTTTAGGTGACTACCATCAGAATCTAGCAGCGTGATTGTTGGCAAAACCCTAATTTTACAGTGTTCAAATCGTATTTTTGAATGCATAAATCAATTTAGCCCCCTCAAAAACCTCCAGGCCACCCTGAATATGTCCGTTGAACCACTGAAATATACCATTTCAACTATTTTTTTAAATTTCCGACTGGTTTTTGAATGAAACCCATAAAAAAATACTCCCAGAAAAGGATAAAAAGGTAGAATGTTTAGACTACATAATTTTGAATCAATCTAGAATGTCAAAAAATTGATCAGAGTTCCAAATCAATAGAAACTTTGACTGTTTCCCCATGTTTCAATAACTATAGGAAAATTTGTTACGAGATTAGACAACTCCCTCAATGCTAACCACTAACCCATTAATTCATGGACAATTATTATGGTAATCATGTTTGACTATAGTTTACTTGTTGACTATGTTTAACTATAGTTGTGCATGGTCGATCTTGGTTTTCATGATGAACAATTATGGTTGTTGTAGTCTCCTATTCTACAAATTTGACCTATTTCGATCACTCAAAATAATGAGAAGGGATATCAATATTTTTGTCTTGAAATCTAGCAAGAATACTTTTAAATTGATGGAATAGCAAGTATCAGAGATTAACATTGCACAATTTTATTGCAATAAGTTGCAAGAGGGGTATTTGAGCGTGGTGAATCCACTTCCGCATTAAAACCAACAATTTTATTAATCCAAAATTGTGATTTTGACAAAGATTATTTGGCTAAATTTTGATGATTACAAACAAAAAAAAATTAAATTCATAAAATATTTAACCTTTTTAATTATGTTTAACTATAGTTAACAAGTAACTATTAACCTAACAAATCATTAACCCATTAATCTGTAAGTACACCTAATCACTGGCCCACCATAGCCCCATGGTAATTCACTAATTGGTAGCCCACCATAGCCCACCATGGTGAATGACAATGATGGATCATAATTCACTAATTGGCAATGATTGGCTCGCATTAACCATAATGGTTTATAGTTAAATTTTGAAAGGTGAGTGGTCGTAGTGCAAGTTGTCCTTGCCTATTTATTACATGCTTTTATTAGTTGAATTATTAATGCCCTCCACCAACCTTCCATACTACAAAGTCGGTGCGTTAATTCAAATTTTTGGCTACAAAATAAATAAATAATTTAAATTTTTGGCTACAAAATAAATAAATAATTCAATTTTTTCGCTTTCTCTTTAAAATAATATGCGAAGGGGCCAATGTCTGTCTGTATTTTAGGCCGTCTCTCGTCTTCACCGAACACGAGGTGCCCAACAATTCTTCGCCACCATCGTTGTTTGTTTATTAAGATGCTTTTTAATAAAGTGGTTACATTTATATTTCATTATTCTTTTGGGCCACCCTTAACGAGCCTGTAGCTTGAAGATTGACCATATATGGATCAGAATGAGGGTTCTCTTGGTTTTTCTAACAATTAGGGTT
>SNQJ01S0139563.1:0-25200 GCA_010110895.2 Picea sitchensis | reverse complement strand
TTTTGTCACTATAGCATTGAGAACATGCTTATTTTTAATGATTTAATTTAATGACAGTTTTCAATAGTTTTCCAAGTAGTTATTGTTGGACATGGTGTTATGTTGTCATTGATGTCAACAAGGGCTAATATGGATTTATCATCCAGACAAGTATCCGGCTATACCAGTTGCAGGAATCAATAGTAAAGAACGAAGAACAATGTTGATCGTTGGATCAAAATAAGAGCACGATTAGACGGTAAAGAATGAAGAACAATGTTGATCGTTGGATCAAAATAAGAGCATGATCGGATGGTAAAGAACTAAGAAATGATGTTGATCGTTGGATCAAAATGAAATCATGATCAAACAACTCGGATCTCTTTTCGTGAGTCCGCTGAGCAACCAAAAAAATGACTAAGTATCATATTCAATCAATATTACTTAAAAATTTCTAATTATGGTTCATTATGGAGGTAACAGAAGTTGGGCATGCATTTTGATGACATTCGAGAAGAGATATGAGTCCACGAGTTTGAGATTCCGTGAACCCGAGAAAAATCACTTAAATGTTTTTCTAAGTGTAGGTTCATCTTGGAGGCTGCGGAAGTTAGGCATGCATTTTGATGACACCCAAGAAGACATGTGAGTCCAAAAGTTCGAGAGTTTGTGAACTCTTCACATAAAATAATTTTAAGTAAAGTTCCATGTTTAAAATGAATGAGAACTGTCCACTCAATGATTGATTAAATCATAACCGTCGATCTCCAAGGTATGAAAAAGTTCAAAGTTTGTTGGAGTTGCGATAAAGTGAAGATCTAACCAGACATTGAGGACGCAAATACATGATGGAGGAGAAATCGCGCACCACAAGTTGTACGATAGTTAATTCTAAGGATGTGTTGCGTTATTAATCTCAATCGTTGATAAAATTGATGATGTGTCACTCTAGAATTAAAAACACAGAGTGACCAAGTGTTAACGCTCCACTATGTTGAAAGAGCGCAGACCATAGATATCACCATTAGATTAATTTCTGACCGTTGATCAAGGATAATGTTGAACTCAATGGATACGCCTGTTTGGAATTGCTTTTGGTCACGGGTTCTGGTCACATAGAAGAAAGGATTTCACAATTGGAGACTTAGTGCCAAAGGTCGAACAAGCACCTTTTGTAATAGACACTTAATCATAATCCGAGGTCACATAAAGGAAAGATAAAGTGCTTGGGGATTAAATCTATTTCCTGTAGGAAACCTGAGAAGAACACCATTACGATAATCAATAGAGGCTAAGAATCTTGTTCACCATTGCGGTCACAAAGATACCAAGAGCATGATAGAGGCATATGGAAGAATAGGATCAATTTTATATCCATGCAAAACTCATAAACCTGCAAAAGTAGAAGATAAAGAGCCTACCTACCAACACCATTTGAGAATCCGATTCTTAATATAGTTTTCTGTTAAAAAGATATTGAGGAAAAATCAAAGTCATATGATTACTTAAAATTAATAAAGGAAGAAATTAAAAAAAAAAAAAAAAGTTAATGAAAAGGTACAATGGTTCATTATTAAAAGACACATTGATTCGAATTTCACCTATTGGAAGATTATATAAATGTGAAAGAATGGTGAGAAGAATGTGCCTTTGTGGTCTACATCAGAAGATCAAAATCATGTGCAGAGTCCAAGGAAGAAAGACGAAGATACTTATGAAGTGAGGGTGGATGGGAGGAGCAGGGAAGGATTAGTATCCTTTGCTAATTAAAGTGTTAAAAACAAGGATTTGGTGCTTCCTAGGGTTGGTGCCCTAAAACAAGGGAGTTGATGCTTCCTAGGGTTGGAGCCCTAAAATCAGGGTGTTGGTGCTTCCTAGGGTTTAGTGCCTTAAAGCAAGGGAGTTGGTTCTTTCTAGGGTTGGTGCCCTAAAACAAGGGGATTGTTGTCTCCTAGAGTTTGTGCTCTAAATCAATATTTATATAAAACCCATAATCTGTAATTTAAGTTTATACTTATTGATGTTATTTACTGAAGTTTCTTGCTGATCAATAAAGTTAACAAATAATTATTTAAAAATTGATAAACAAATTTAATATTGATTCACCCCACCTCTTAGTATTAAATTGCATTCCAACAATTGGTATAAGAGCATGTGCCTTCTGCATAATCTAATAACTCGAAGGTATATTATGCATAATCCAATGGATCAACAAGAGGGAATCCCTTCCACCAGAGCACCTTTATTCAAAGGGAATGATTATGCACTTTGGAGTGTGAGGATGAAAGGTTATATAATTTCCCTAGGTTGTGATATCTAAGAATCTGTAGAAGATGGGTACATTGCACCTGCTACTCCTCCCACAAACACAACAGGAAAGAAGCTTTGAAATGACAATGCAAGAGCATCCAATGCCATCCTAGGAGGATTAGCCAATCCTATATTTGTGAAAGTAATGCATTGTAAGTCAACAAAAGAAATATGGGACAAACTAAAAGTCATATATGAAGGAGATAACAAAGTCAAAAAGGTCAAACTACAAACCTACAGAACACAATTTGAAAACCTGAAAATGAAAGAAGAAGAGAACATAGAATAATATCTTCATAGAGTAGATGAAGTGGTCAACTCAATCAGAGCATTAGGAGAAGACCTCAAAGATCAACCCATTGTCCAAAATATCTTGAGATCATTACCCATGAGATATGATGCCAAGATTTATACTCTTGAAGATAGACCAAATCTTGATAATCTCACAATGGATGAACTACATGGGATCCTCACAACGTATGAGATGAGAATAGGGAAAGAAATACCACCAAAAGGAGAAACAACCTTCAAAGGATAAAAATAAGAGAAGAAACATGAGCATGTGTCTAATGAAGATCAGTCAAAGATATTTGCTGAAGAAATAATTAACTTCATGAAGAAACTCAAGAAAGGCACTGGTAGATACAAACATAATTTTCCTCTAATATGCTTTAACTGTGGAAATATTGGACATTTTTCTTCAATATATCCCTATCCAAAACAAGAAGAAAATGATGATGAAAAAACGGTCAAAGAACAGAAAAAAAAAATCCAAATCAAAGACAAAAGGAAGGTCTACAAAAAGAAGAAGACATTTTACACTGAAGAGAACAACAACTCATCTGAATAAAGTGAAGAGGAAGAGGAATATGAGCACCTATTTATGGGTATAGAAACTGAAAATAATCACACTGAAAAAACTTTGATATTGAAGAAGAAAACTCTGAGGTTGAAGGAGAAGTAGATCTTGAACCAAAACTGATCAATGCCTTGGATGAACTCAGAAAGTATAAAAAGAAAAACAAATTGTTAAGAGGAAAACTGCTAGAATTTGAATAAGAAAAACAAACAAGAGAAAATGAAGTTTCAAAAATCATAAAAGAATTAGAACAATTCATCATTGACTTGAAAACTTAGCTTCAAGAAATCAAAAGAAATAAAGAAATCTTGAATGAACAATTCAAGGAAAAACAACAAGTTTGTAAAAATCTAGAGGATGAAATTAGGCAACTGAAAAAGAACTAGAAAGAGGAAACCACCAGTCAAAGTTTGAGAAAAATTCAAATATTTTGAATGATAAACTTAACATCCAAAGATCACCAAATGATAAAGCAAGATTGGGATTTGATCAAAACTCAACCTCTACTACACAGAAAACTGAGAAAAAGTCGATCAGTTATGCATATGCTCTTAGAAGTTCCTTAAAAAGATAATATAACGAGATGAAGATGGCACCATTAAAGACTCTTTTTAATAGACAAACACGTTCTCCAAAAGGAAAAGGAAACATAATGATCAAAAGGATGGTATCAGAAGGAAAAGAAAATACAATGATCATGAGGACTCATTCTAATAGATATCCACATATCTTTCTTGGATATTTCTATTCATGCAACAACTTTAGACACAAAGAGTACATTGTAAAGCCTATAGAAACTACAAACCAAGAAATTTCCAAAAATATAAGAACAACAAGAATGATGTAAAGAAAAAAATTATAATACATTCTCTCTTTAACAAGAGTACAATGTTGAATTCCACAAGTGCAACAACTATGGCCATAAAACCAATGAATGTAGATTACCAATGAAATCCTTGAAGACAAGCAACTCTAACAAACAAGATAAGAATATATGGAAACAAAACCATATAGAAGAAAAAGTAACAGACTGTAAAGTGGCCCTGTAGGCAAAGAACAAAAAGTGGTAGTGGTATATTGATAGTGGATGCTCAAAACATTTGACAGGAGATAAAGAAAAAATTATCACTCTAACAAAGAAGGATAAAGGTAAAGTCACTTTTGGAGATAATGTATATGCCAAAATACTAGGAAAAGGCATAGTTTCCTTGGGAAACAAGAAAAATAAAGCAGAAAATGTACTGCTAGTATAAAATTTAAAACCTAATCTACTCAGTGTAAGACAAACCTGTGATCAAGGATATATAATCATTTTTTACTCCCAAAAATGTGAAATAAGAGAAGAAGGATCAGGAAAATTAGTTTCTATTGCACCAAGAACCTCAATTAATGCGTATATATTAGATATTGAGGAAGAAGAAGAATGCCATATGATTCAAGTAGATGAAAGTTGGATATGACATAGAAGGATGGGACACTTGATCTTTGATAACCTAATCAAAGCTAATAAAAAGGGAGTTGTAAAAGACATGCCAAAAGTCATCAAACCCACAGGTCTTATTTGCAAACATTATCAATTAGAAAAGTAGACAAGAGTCATATTCAAGATAAAAGAGCATTCTACATCAAAACCCTTGGAGATTGTTCACACTGATCTCTGTGGGCCCTCTAGGACTAGATGCATACAAAGGGAATACTACTTCATGCTAGTAATTGATGACTACACGAGGATGACCTAGGTATATTTTCTCAAAGAAAAATTTGAGGCATTTGAAAATTTTAAAGCATTCAAGACTTATGTAGAGAATGAAATAGATCTCAAACGAAAATGTTTAAGATTATATAATGGAGGGGAATTTACCTCTAAAGAATTCAATATTTTTTGTGAAGATCATGGAATCAAGAGACAATTCTCAGCTCCAAGAACTCCTCAACAAAATGGAGTTGTGGAGAGGAAAAACAAAACTGCTCAAGAGGCTGCAAGAACTATGTTGAATGAATCCAAACTTCCAGATTTTTTTTGGAGAGTTTCAATATATACAACAGTCCACATACTTAACCGAGCACAACTTAGAGCTAACTATGAGAATACGCCTTATGAATTGTGGTTTGGAATACCAACATCTGTAAAACATTTCAGAGTCTTTGGAAGTAAGTGTTGCATCAATAGGGATGAAGATAATCTAGGGAAATTTGACTCTAGATCAGATGAAGGTATATTTTGGGGATATTCACCTAACAAAAAGGCCTACAAGTGCTATAATCTAAGATTGTACAAAATAGTGGAAATTGAAAATGTGAAAATAAATGATCTTAAATTGAGAAAAATCAAATCTCAAGATGAAAAAAAAATTGATGAATGGAGAAGAACCAGTGATGATGAACAAGATTGTGAATCATAAAATGAAGAAGATATTGAAGAACTAGAAGAGAATGAACCACAAACTGATGATGAGAAGGATGAAGAATAAACACCCTTTCCAAAAGCACCATAAAAAAGAGTTCAAAAGAATCACCCCGAAAATCAGATTATAGGGGATACAGATTCAGGTGTGGAAACAAGAAGGAAACTCAGATTTGACTCTGAACAAGCAATGCTTTCATTAATATAACCCAAAAAAATTTCATAAGCCAACAAGAGTGAATACTGGATAAAAGAAATGAATGAGGAACTTGATCAAATTGAGAAAAATTATACATGGGAACTTGTCCCTAGACCTAAGGACAAGAATTTAGTAGGAACCAAGTGGGTATTAAAAAAAATACTCAATGAAAATGGACAGATCATGAAGAAAAAATATATATTAGTATGTAAGGGATATTCCCAAGTGGAAGGTATTGAATTTGAAGAGACGTTTTCCCCAGTATTAAGACTAGAGGCCATCAAAATGTTCTTAGCATTTGCATGCTTCAGAAACTTAAAAATTTATCAAATGGATGTCAAGTCGACATTTTTGAATGGAACATTAGAAGAAGAGGTATATATTGAGCAACCAGAAGGATTAGTATTAATAGAAAATCAAGACCATGTGTGAAAACTAAAGAAGGTTTTGTTTGGTCTTAAACAAGTCCCTAGAGCATGGTTCTCAAGACTTGATCAATATCTGCAAAAACAAGGATATAAGAGAGGGACAACTGAAAAAACCTATATATCAAAATTGAAGATAAAGATATGATTGTTGTGGTGGTATATGTAGATGATATCATATTTGGAAGTAATCTTACTATACTAAGAAAAATGTTTGCTACAAAAATGCAGAAAGCATTTGAAATGTCTATGCTAGGGGAATTGACTTTCTTCCTAGGTTTACAAGTCACTCAAATAGATAATGGAATATTCATTTCCCAAAATAAATATATCAAATAAATGCTAAATAAATTTCAAATAGAATATAGTAAACACATGTGCACTCCCATGGTCACATGATGCAAACTAATCCTAGATGATGATTCACCAAGACTAGACCAAACCATGTACAAATCAATGGTTGGTACCATGTTATATGCAACAACAACAAGACCAGATATCTTGCAAGTTGTAGGAGTAGTAGGTAGATTTCAATCTGCATCTAAAAAAACTCACATGAAGGCAGTGAAAAGGATATTCAAATATATTAAAGGAACCTTGGAGTTTGGTTTATGGTTTCCAAAAACATAAGATTTTACTTTGAATGCATATAATGATGCAGATTGGGCTGGTAGTGATCCGGGTGGATATTGGTGGCCACCCACCAATTCCAACTGGTTGCTCTTGTCAGTTTTTAGTTCAACACGTTCTTCTGTACTTCTTTATAATTGTGGGTTCTACACTTCTGAGGTTGTATGAAGCCTTAAAAATATTCCACGTGTATACTGGTGGCCTGCCACCTAATCCAATTGGTTTATTTTGTATGTTTTCATGTCAATACATATTTCAATACTTCATGGGCCATTTTGGGGCCCTAAATAGAATTTTTTTGGCGTGCCATAGTTAAACTATAGGACAATTTAGAGTTTGATGGAATAATGCGTATTTCTTGAAATTACCTTTCCAACGAGCTATCACACGCCTAAAACGAAGATCATATGCAAAAGTTACGACCTCGGGAAGTTAGTGTACTAGCTTACCAAATGGGGCCCACATGACTTTTGGCGTTTCATCTCCTAGGGTTAGGTTTTTGGATGTCTAGGGTTTTGGCATTCATGTTTATTGTTGTGCTTCTTATATGTTTAGTATAATGCACTCATTAATTATCAATCCGGGATTCGTAATCAACAGAGTTACAAGACACCAGTAAGAAAGGTCATTTCTAATGTCACGAGTATAGAATTAAATTAGATTATGCATGCTGGAAACAAATCAAAATAGCAAACTGCAATGCACTTTGGTTGTCTTTCACAGAGAGGCTATCTGCTCCATTATGGCACATGCAAGTATGATATGGAGTTGGTTTGACAGATCAACTCTGTTATCTAACCCAGAAAACTAACTATGCAATCCACACTTCTGAAACGGAAATCGCACATCAATCATCAAGACATAGCATGGGTAGTTCAATAGTCAATATACTGAGTATGTTGTGGTTCACAATGTGTTGTTGTGGACTTCACCAGTTCTCCTTCAAATATGTCTAACCACTTCTACCAACATTCATGTCTAAAAACCAAATTCATAAAAACAGAGCATATACAAAAACAGAGCAAGTAAAGATCTCTAAACAATTATATAATGGAAATCCTAGTCTAAGTTGTACTGCTATCATCTAACAGAGTTAAAGCTTCAGNCTAGTTCTCCTTCAAATATGTCTGACCACTGCTGTCAACATTCATGTCTAAAAACCAAATTCATAAAAACAGAGCATATGCAAAAACAGAGCAAGTAAAGATCTCTAAACAATTATATAATGGAAATCCTAGTCTAAGTTGTACTGCTATCATCTAACAGAGTTAAAGCTTCAGCTGATTTAATGTTTACACTACTGAAAACAAATGCTAATCTACGAAGATGCTGACCTTTGTTGGGCGGTGGGCCCTTGCCGCTTCAACAGGTCAACTACTGAAGTCTACAAGAGGCTTGTCTTCAACACACACATTACTCTCACTCACATTTCAAAACATAAAATCAAAACTTTCGTTAACAACTCAACTCATACTTAATCATAGATAATAAGAATATGGAGATAAATGACATTCTATTAATCTTCACTCAGAATATGTTCTTTACTATCACACGCTGCTTCACATATTGGTAATATGATAACTCTCCTACACTTCCACCATCCTTGCCACGACTATTTAATAGTCTTAATCATGAAACACAAGGAGGTGAAGTGATTTTCAAATCAATCAGTTGTTAAATTCAATCATTCGGTTACATCGTTAGCTTCATCCTCATGACACGAAGTGCATGAGGATGAGGCAATCAACAAACTATTCTTATCATAGCGTTGCTAAAGCAAATAGACATCCACCAATTGGCTTAGGCGAGATCTGGATCTTAACTTAGTGTATTAGGCTCTTCCATATTGGTACCGGATCGTAACAGGTAGATGGTACCGGATCATGATAGTGCGTGGCCGTTGGTACCGGATCATGACAGTGTGATCCATTGGTACCAGATCACAACAGATGAGATTTTAGTACTGGATGCATTTGGTACCAGATTCGGACAGTGGCAGTCTTGGTGCGCAGGTACCGGATAGATGAGATGGTACAAGAACGTTGGATATCTAGAGGTCAAAGATTTATATATGACAAATTGAAGCATTAGTACATGAAATATTTCATTCCTTAACTCTATAAACCACAAAATGCATGAATTAACCATACTTTACCTTATGACCTTATCACTGGCTAATGGTAGCGTTCTTGTCATTCACCCAAGCTCTAGGTAGGCCAAAAAGGTATAGATGAAGAGTATAATAGGGTAATGGGGATGTCAATTTCGGGTCTCAACATTCCCCCATGCCAAAATCATTGCATGTCCTCATGCAACTGAAAACAAACCCAAAATTTTCAAAACTTGAGACTGTGTTCTTTACTTTGGTGGATCAATGATGTTGATGGTTGAAGCCTCTTCTTTCAGCTCCCATTTGATGACCCTAAAATATTGTAGGAGTCGTAATACCTTCTTGAGCTTGTTAGAAGTCTCTTCATGGTCCTTCTTGAAGTTGTTGGCTAGTTGCTTTCAATTGCTCATTTTCCTTTTTGATATACCTGTCCAAGAGTTGGTATAACTTCACTTCTTATTTGAGTTCATGAATTTGTTTTTGCAATTCCCCAATCTTTTTCTTCATTTGTTCTTTTGTTAAGGTCTTTTTTGACTCCATCATCACTGGCTGGATGCACTCCCTTTCCTCGACTTCCTTCCTCATCCCACATAAAGTAATAGTGGCTTTCTCCTCAGTCAAACTAGGGATGTCATCTTGGATTGATAAATCTTCAGAAGGGAAGGTAAGATCGATTGGATCTTCCTGTGTATGAGGACTGACTATTGTTTTTCCCTTCTTTGCCATGCTCCTCGTAGTTCTTTTACAAGGAGGTACCGTATCAGGGATGCTCACAGGATTCCTTTTCTACTTTTCTAATTGTGAAATGGTGACAGGGGGTTGTGCCACAGACTGTTTACTTTTAGTTTCTGAGCTATGCTTCCCTTTCTTCATCATTTTTCTCTGATGGCCCTCTTTCTCAACTGCCACCGTTGAAGTCTCCTCTACTAATTTTTTTTTACCTTTTGATTCAGAGCTTTTAAAATTTTTATTGACTATGGAAGAGGACCCTGCTTTTTCATGTTGGCTCACTTCCCTAGATGATGGTGGAATTGTCTTATCATTCTTGCCCTTTTTCTTTTGAGGTTCCTTAGTTTTCTTTGGAGCATGTTGGGTTTCCTTCACAGGTTTGTTTTCTGTGGGAAGGTGCTGAGTGATAAGGGTTTTCCAACTAATCCTCTGTTTCCTAAGTTCATGTAATACTAACATTTTAATGAGACCTTGATGGTAAATGCTAATCTTCTCTGTTTTGGAGATGGATTTAACACCTCTTACCATTTTGTTCAAACTTATCCATAGAAAATATGGGAAATCAATTTCAAGGCCTCCTTCAAAATGTAATAGAAGCCTAAGATGATATATAAAGGTCACAACATACCTGCCCTCACAAGTGACAAATCATTGAAGACTAGTAATCATTGGATGATATTCTTCCTTGATGTAGTTGCTCGAGATCCCCTTTTTCCAGTCAAGGTGCTGATGATATTCTTTCAAGAATCATTGGCACATTTCTTTGTTGATTCCTACACCTTTGAAGTATTTGGCTCCTCTGTTAAGTAGTCCCATGACCTCCCTTAAGGTTGCTTCATTAATTGTCCGTTGTAGATTGCCTATATGTGCAATCTCTCCATCATAATTCTGAATAAATTTGTGAGGTATCTTCTCATGCCAGCCTGTGAATTTTTCCAGAAATGACATCCATCCCGATCTAGCATATTTTTCTTGACATAATTGGAACTCCTCGGTTTCCCTATAAATTTGGAAGACCGGTTCGTGTCTACTAACCACCATCGTTATAAGTTGTGAGAAAAGGATCGGGTTGTAGCACAAGGGTTTAGTCAATTGATGAGGTAAGGGTTTGGTACTGGAAAGGAGTAGGTTCAGGACTGGAGAAATCTCACGACAAGGGGGAATATGGTGATGGTGTTGATAATGTGAATGGTAAGTTTAAGTAAGGATTCCGTAAGGAAAATTTATGACCAAGTGAGGCTTATCTGGATGGCTTTGCCACCAGAAAAGCCATTTCATTTATACTCGTTACTGTAATGATGAGGACAAGACGTTGGGTGTTCAAGGCATCATTTTGGGATAGGTGATTGGACGTTCGGGTAGTGAATCTAATGTTAGATCATGGTTCATGATATAAGATAGGTTCGTGAATTGCTTAAGGACGAAATATATTCGTGGCTTATCATTGCTATACATGCTTCATATTTTGATATGATTTTTTCCCTTAACCATGTTCAAGAGCTATGAGAGGATTGATTAGGTTTAGGCATATGGGTATGAGGGATAGGCGCATGGGTTTAATACTAAGGTCATAAGATCTAGTATATCTTTTCATACTTATTGTAGTTTTATGAGCATAGGAAAATAAATACCATGTTACCTTTGCTTTTACCTTTGTATGATTAATACCCATAACATGTGCGACTACTTGTAAATTGTCAGAATTCATCCCTTTAGACTGAAGTTTCTTTGGTACGGGAATATTGTGTACTTCTTTTATTTTGTGCTTATCTTCTTATGTATTTGGTTCTGCAGGGTGATCATGTGAGTCTGGAAAAGAGTTCTGAAGGGGCTCTTTGACCTTCCCCCATGCCGAATATGTTGTATATCTGTATGCAAGAAGATTCAACATTTTATATCATAATGGAGAAAAGATGATAAGAGAAAAATAAACCATTCAAATTCCAGAAGTACATTTATCACCTAGCATATGATCTAATACCTAAAAAGTGAAATTGCCCTTCTTTTGATGGATTATTGGCAAAGGTAGCATTCAACAGTGAAACATGGAATATTTGTATGTTTGCTAGAAGAACAGATCCCACCTAACTTGCTTCATAGATTTACTATCATTGGATGTTATAGATAAATTTCACAGTATAAGTAGATTAGACTCCCTAGTTAGGGCTCCACTCTTAAGAAGTTTCCTTCTTAGATAGTGTAGGATTTAGATGTCAGACCGGTAAGTTAACTTAGGGTGGTTCTCAAATGGACATTTGCTTGGAGAATTATGTTGTTGATTCATCTGGAGTTTGTATCTCATGAAAGCCAATAATGACCTTTACTCTTTTTGTTTTAGATGACAAAAAGTGAATTTTTCAATTAGACAAGTATAGATGAAACATTTTTCAACCAGAACCCACTGCCAGCAAGCCTGTTCAGTACTCCGATGGGGTAGTTGTGATAATTAGTAAGAGGTGCCTTCCCTAGGCAGAATGCCCCATTGCCAACATGCCTGTTTAGTACCCTGATGGGCTTGCCTAGTCATACCACAGACCGGTACCCGCTGCCAGCAAACCTGTTCAGTATCCCGGTGGGTTAGTCTCTTAAACCCTTTTTCCATCAGAGGCTTGTCCATAGTCACCTATTTTGGTTTTTTTTAAAGAGTGCTTTGCACGGTGACAAGGGAGGATCGTCTGAAAACCTTTTTAGAGGGTGGGATGGTATTGGGTTGGAAGGCATATACTATTATTTTGTATGTATTTTAAAGATTTGTCTGAAGGAAAAATAAACTTTTATGCACATTATTTTTTTAGAGTGATCCATATGTATAATTTTGTCTGAAGTTGTCCATAAGAGAATGACCTAAAGTTTCCTTAGGGTACTAGTACATCCTCTTCCATAAAAGTCTTGGTAGTGTGCCCATGGTAGAGAGTGTTAATATACTCATATGTTACTCTTTAATAAGATAATCCAATGAATACTATTGAAGTTTGGTTAGGGTGAGATAGTTACTTATAGGCTAATATATTTTTTCCTTTAAATCATGCTGAAATACTGGGTAAAGGCAAATTCTAGTCTTTGAAGCGGATTATGGTTCTTTGAGAAATCATAGGTAAAGATTGTGTCCCTCTTTTTATTTTGTTTTTAAGCAACAGAACCAAAAGAAATTAAAATACTTCTTAGCAACAGAACCAAAAGAAATTAAAATGATTCCCTTTAGTTGTCAACATAACCAAAAGAAATTAAAATACTTCCCTTTAGTTGTCAACAAAACCAAAAGAAATTAAAATACTTCCCTTTAGTTGTCAACATAACCAAAAGAAATTATTGCTTCACAAGGGATGTCATTTGACACTGCATTCGGCTTCTTGGTTCCAGCTTAAGTGGTTGTTTGCATGGCTTCGTACTTTAGATTAATTGACATAATATTTTGAAGTATGCGTAGTATGCTTTTTCAATTAGGTAATATGTCTTGATAGTACTGTAGAAGGAAAGACTTCTGGTACCAGACTAGTACCGAACTGCTAGTACTGGACTGCTGGTACTGGACCAGAACAAGATTTCTGGTACCGAAGCAGAACAAAATATTGTTGGTGCCTACAAACTGATGTTTAGCAATTCCGTGAAGGATCAAATAAATTATAGAAATTAACTTACAAAAAAAAGAAAAGAAATTACGAAAGTAAAACAAAAGGGGGTAAGAATCTCTTGTTACCTTCAGCTTATTAACAAAATTCGATCCACACCTATGTTCAAAAATTTCAAATAAACCAATCAATCAGTTTGGATTAGTAGGAGGGTCTCCTTCCTTACTGATCATCTGCATATCTGAATTCTATAGTATACGAGTCAGGAATTCTTCTTTTGACAGAGGTTTGTTGTAAACTCGCAACCGGTGACCATTCACAAGTAGTGGTGTATGTTGTTCATCAATTGTCTTTATCTTGATTGAACCATTATTGCAGATAGTGTCAATTTCATAAGGTCCCATCCAACGAGTGGTTAAATTACCTTTGAAGTTCTTGAATCTGCTGTCATACAATATGGCCCAATCTCCTTGTTGAAATTTTTTCTTTTTGAGATACTTGTCATGCCATTTTTTTCTATGTTCTTGAATGAGGGTAGTTCTTTGAAGTGCTTCCTGCCTGGTTTCATCCAATTCATTAAGCTACAAGAGTCTTTTTTGTTGGGATTCATCCAAGTTCATGCCAACTTGTACTGCAGTCCTGAAGGTTTTGATCTAGAATTCTATGGGAAGAAGCACCTGCTTCCCATACACCAACTCATAGGGTGTATGTCCTGTTGTATTCCTCCAGGTGATTCTATAATCCCATAAGGCTTCTAACAATCTGTTAGCCCAATCCTTATGGTGTAGCTGTACTCTTTTGGTAAGAATGGACTCAATAACTTTGTTGGTAGATTCTACTTGTCCATTTGCCTATGGATGATAGGGTGTAGATTTCCTGTGTTTGATTTGGTACTGTTCTGTAACAGCTTTGACTAGATGAGAGGTAAATTGAGTTCCCTGATCAGTCACAATTTCTTGCGGTACACCAAATCTAGTAAAGATATCATTAAAAAGGAAATCTACCATTGATTTTTCACTTGCAGCTGGTAAAGATTTTGCTTCAACCCATTTAGTCATGTAGTTAGTGCATACAAGTATATACTTTTTATTTTTAGATGCAGGGTTAATGGGCTCTACAAAATATAATGCCCATTTATCGAATGGTTCAATGACTACTTGGGCTTGAAGTGACATTTGGTCTCGTGAAATAGGCTTACCCATTTGTTTGCATTCATCACAATTGGATACATAGGTTTTAGCATCTCTGGAAATATGGGGCCAGTAGTAACCATATTGCAGAACTTTGTAAGCGGTCCTCTTGTCTGCGAAGTATCCTCCACAAGGACCATCATGGAAGGCTTGAAAAATATCATGAATTTCATCTTCCCTTACACATCTCCTGATCACCAAATTTGGTCCTGTTTTGTAGAGGCAATCATCATGCCACATGTAATTTGCGCTTAGTTGAATTACTTTCTATTTTTCTCTAGGAGACAATTTCTGAGGCATCTTCCCTGTCACAAGATAATTAGCGACATCTGCATACCATGGAGTGAATGTAGAAATAGAAAATAGATTTTCATCAGGAAAGTTATCTTCTACTGGTGCATTATCTCCCAGATGAATCATTCTAGATAAGAAATCAGCCACAAGATTATCTTTACCAGGTCTATCGATAATGTTGATATTAAACTCTTGTAATAATAAGATCCATCATGTAACTCTAGGATTTGTTACAGGTTTGTTCATTAAAAATTTGATGGTTGAATGATCAGTGTGTACAAAAGATTGATATCCTGTAATATAGTGTCTAAATTTATTGATAGCATGGACTACAGCTAGTAATTCTTTTTCTGTGACCGTATAATTAACTTCAGCCGGAGACAGATTCTTACTGACAAAGTAAATAGCATAGGGAATTTGATTTTCTCTTTGTCCAAGGACTACCCCAAGGGTTGTGTCTGAGGCATCGGTATAGATATGAAAATGAAGGGACCAATTTGGTCCTCGTAACACAGGGGTAGTTGATAATTTATGTTTTAGAATTTCGAAAGATATTTGGCATTCATCATCCCACTTAAATTCGGCTTATTTAGATAATAATTTGAATAAATGGGTATCTAGGCTTGTAAAATTCAGAATGAATCTTCTATAGTAACTAGCATGTCCTAAAATGCTACGAACTTCCTTTTGTGAGGAAGGTATTCTGATTTGTGTGATGATATAAATATTTTCCGGATCAACTCTCATTCCAGAACCGGAAATGTGATGTCCCAAAACAATACCCTCAATGAGAATCATTTTTTATTTTTCATTACTTAAGGAAAGGTTTGTTTCCTTACACCTAATCAAGACTTTTTCTAGACTGGTCAATGCTTCCTGGAAATCTTGTCCATGGACTGTGAAGTCATCCATATAGACTTCCACACAATCATTGGTCAAGTCAGAGAAAATGGCTAGGACAACTCTTTGAAAAGTGGTTGGGGCATTGCAAAGTCTGAAAGGGAGCATCCTATAAGCATATGTGCCCCAAGGGTAGGTGAAAGTGGTCTTTTCCTGATCTTCAGGTGCTATTTGTATCTGGTTGTAACCACTAAACCCATCCAAGAATGAAAAATACTTCTTTCCGGATAGGGTATCCAACACCTGATCATTAAATGGTAAGGGAAAATAATCCCTATGGGTGGCTTTGTTTAACTCCCGGAAGTCTACACATATCCTCCACTTACCATTTTTCTTGGGAACTATGACAAGTGGAGATACCCATTGACTCTCTAAAATGGGGTATATGAGATTGGCTCGAAGAAGTTTTTGCAATTCCTCTTTTACAATATCTTTAAGGGCTAGATTCATCCTTCCCTGAGGCTATCTAACTGGTTTGATTTGGTCATTAGTGTAGATATGATGTGTGCATGTGTTAGGGTGAATGCCTTTCATGTCTACATAATCCCATGCAAATGCATCAAATTGTCTTTGGAGCATTTCAATCACTTGTGTCTTTTGTTCTAGTTCCAAACTAGAGTTGATATACAAAGGTTTTCCTAGGCTAATATCAATAAGTTCAGTAGTTTCTTCCTTATTTGAGGAGGTTGGTGATAAATTATATAATTGAGTGATATCAGGGTGCCAAGTTTGTTGAAATTTAGAACTAAAAATATGTGACAATTCTGCAAAAGACCTTGGGTATTCAATGCAATTTGTGTCAGCCAAAAATAAGCTTAAGACTTGTTCATCTGATTGTTCTTGTATTCCTCTTACTTGTTCAAGTGTTAACAGAGGTTTGATGCAATATTCCTCTCCATAAGGGTTTTCTAACCAAATAGGTATTTCCTGTGCCGATTGGGCAGGAGGGAAGAGAACAAGTTTTTGGCTATGTGTGCCATTGGATATAGTCATCTCACCAGACCGACAACTAATAAAGGCATCTACTGTGGCCAGCCAAGGGCGGCCAAGAACCACAAGGTGTCCTGGTTTGGAGGATGATTTAGAATAGATGACTAAAAAGTCTACTGGATATTCCCAAGAAGCTAGAGTGACTGTGACATCATCTAGACTTCCTGCAGGGCTAATGACTGACTTATCTTCCAACTCGATCATGGTTTGGTTTGGTCTTAACTGGTTGATTTGGAGATTTTGCATAGTATCAAAAGGAATTACATTAATAGCTGCACCCAAATCAATGAGTGTGTTTGGTAGAGAAATGCCATTAATTTCGACAGTGACTAATGGATTTCCAGGGTCATTATATTTGTATGGCATTTCAGAAATAAATTCAGATAATTGTCCCACTACCTGAACAAGGGGAGGTTCCTTATTCTTCCTTCTTGGTTTCTTAATGCAAAGATCTCTTATGATTTTGGTGTATATAGGGATATCCTTAATGGCTTGCAACAGAGGTATTTTTATGCACACATTTCGTAATTCATCTTCTATATCTCTGTGCAAGGGTGGGTCGGGTTTCTTCACTAATAGTCTTTCAGGGTAAGGTGGGAGATTAATTTGTTGGGGTACTCATATAGACTGAGAAGTGATTGGACTAGGAGGAGAGGCCTCTTCTTTTGTAGGGGTGGTTTGAGTGTTTTCTTCCTCAGAATGATTATCATTTTCTTCCTGAATTATTGCTGTAGGATCTGATTGGTTTACAACTTTCCCCAATTGTAGTTGAATTTCATAGGTGGGGAAGGTTTGAAATTATGTATTTTGCACAGGGTGGGTGGGTCGATTATTGGGGTTAGGGATTGGCTGGGCAGGGATTGTTGTTGGTCTTGGAGGATTGTGGGCATCTTGGTTTTGTGGTTGTTGATTGGCATTTATAGATACTTTTTGTTGTTGATTAGGGTTCAAGGGGGTTGTAAATTGTTGTTGTATAGGAGGTGGGAGTAAGGATTTCATTTGTGGTGGGTTGAATCCAGGTAGTAATTGGGAAATATTTGCAGGGTATTGTGGATATGTAGGGTAAGAGGGATTTCCATACATAGGTCCCCTTCAACCTTGTTGCCAAGGTTGAGTTTGCTAAGGTGTCCATTGTGGATAGGTCACTGAGGAAGGACCCCATTGTTGTTGTTGATATTGTGTATTAGGATCATAAAATGTATTGGGATTTTGGGCTCTCCAAGGTCTTCTAGAAGGGTATGGTTGTTCTTGTGAGACTCCTCCTCCCCTATACATGGCTTGTATCTCAAGCAAGGTTGGACACTCATATGTGGGGTGTTCTATGGTACACAAACCACATATTTCTATGACATTTAATGGGAATTCTTTCTCGCTATTGTGCTTCTTTCGACATCTATGACAAAATATTGCTAAAGAAGCTTCTTCTTCTTGTTTCTTTTCCAGTTTCATAGTATCTAACTGGTTACTTATTGTGCTCAAGATGTATGTTTTAAAGTTCTCCAATAAGTTTCCTAACTCAGTTCTGGTGATAGTCCCTGAGCTTTGTTTTGTATTTCTGCTAAAAGGATCTCTTGGTCCTTTCCCTGTTTTAGTTTTTCCTCTTGAGTATCTCCTACAATAATCTGCAATTTCTGAAAAAGGTTTTTGGTGTACATCTCCTGAACTCAACAAGTTTAAAACTTCTATGCAATCATCTCTGAGACCTTTCAAGAATACAGTTCTTACTACAACTGGGTCTATGGTGAATAGTTTTGACTTTTGATAGTTGTATAAGAACCTTTCTAAGTAGTCTTCAGGGCTTTCATCTTATGTTTGCTGCATTTTAAAAATATCATTTTTAACATTATCCTTACAATAGTCTTGGTATTTTCATAAAAATGTGTCTTTCATTTGATCCCAAGAAAGGATTGTATTTTCTCCTAAGCTCATGAACCATTTTAAGGATGAATCTTTCATTGTAGAAGGAAAAAGCTTAAGTTTTTGGGCATTGTCTGAGTAGTTATAGCTTCTACATAATATGTCAAACTCGAATAAAAATAAATCTGGGTCTTCAGTTGACATACCTTTGAAAGTGGGTAACGATGATAATGGGATATTCTTCATGCTGATGTTTCTGGAAATATCCAAGATTGGAAACCCAAAAGTCTCAGTCTCTATGGTTGCATTTCCTTATTCTTCTTCCATTCTACTGATGGATGGTTCAGAAACTGGATTTTCTGTGTCTCCTAAATGTTCAGTAGACTCACGTTCTTCCTGTCCCAATACTGATTCTTCCGTTTTAGGTTATCCTTTTGGAGCCTCGCTGGCTCCCCTTGAGTTTCCTATTGGTGGAATTTTTCCTGCACCAGTGTCTGTTGGATTAGTCGGGGGGGGGGTTGAATCTTTGGAGCTTACAAATCTACCTTTGTTATCTCTATATCTATGCATAAAATGGAAATTTGATTCTTTAACTGAATTGAAATCCTAATTCTATCTAGAAGGTAAGATGGAAACCTGGCTTCGAAGAACCCCACTCTAGTGGCCACATGGCTCTTCACTCAAATATTAAACGTTTTATCCTCCTCCCTCAAGCAGCCTTAAAAAAATAAAATTATACAAATAATCTAAGCTAAAAATCACTTCCTACCTTTTGCAACTCCCCGACAACGGCGCCAAAATGGTGTGTTGCTTATATGTTTAGTATAATACACTCATTAATTATCAATCTGGAATTCATAATCAACAGAGTTACAAGACACCGGTAAGAAAGGTAATTTCTAATGTCACGAGTATATAATTAAACTAGATTATGCATGCTGGAAACAAATCAAAATAGTGAACTGCAATGCACTGTGGTTGTCTTTCATAGAGAGGCTATCCACTCCATTATGGCACATGAAAGTATGAGATGGAGTTTCTTTGACAGATCAACTCTGTTATCTGACCCAAAAAACTAACTATGCAATCCACACTTCTTAAAGGGAAATCACACATCAATCATCAATACATAGCATGGGTAGTTGAATAGTCAATATACTGAGTATGTTGTGGTTCACAATGTGCTTTTGTGGACTTCACCAATTCTCCTTCAAATATGTTTGACCACTACTACCAACATTCATGTCTAAAAACCAAATTCATAAAAACAGAGCATATACAAAAACAGAGCAAGTAAAGATCTCTAAACAATTATATAATGGAAATCCTAGTCTAAGTTGTACTGCTATCATCTAACAGAGTTAAAGCTTCAGCTGATTTAATGTTTACACTACTGAAAACAAATGCTAATGCTAATATACAAAGATGCTGACCTTTGTTGGGCGGTGGGCCCTTGCCGCTTCAACGGGTCAGCTACTGAAGTCTACAGGAGGCTTGTCTTCAACACACACATTACTCTCACTCACATTTCAAAACATAAAATCAAAACTTTCGTTAACAACTCAACTCATACTTAATCATAGATAATAAGAATATGGAGATAAATGACATTCTATTTATCTTCACTTAGAATATGTTCTGTACTATCACATGTTTCTTCACATATTGGTAATATGCTAACTCTCCTACACTTCCACCATCCTTGCCACGACTAATAATAGTCTTAATCATGAAACACAAGGAGGTGAAGTGATTTGCAAATCAATCAATTGTTAAATTCAATCATTCGGTTACATCATTAGCTTCATCCTCATGAAACGAAGTGCATGAGGATGAGGCAATCAACAAACTATTCTTATCATAGCCTTTCTAAAGAAAATAGACATCCACCAATTGGCTTAGGTGAGATCTGGATCTTAACTTAGTGTATTAGGCTCTTCCATATTGGTACCGGATCGTAACAGGTAGATGGTACCGAATCATGACAGTGCGTGGCCGTTGGTACCGGATCATGACAGTGCGATCTGTTGGTACCGGATCACAACAGATGAGATTTTAGTACTGGATGCGTTTGGTGCCGTATTCAGATAGTGGCAGTCTTGGTGCACAGGTACCGGATAGCTGAGCTGGTACATGAACGCTGGATATCTAGAGGTCAAAGATTTATATATGACAAATTGAAGCATCAGTATATGAAATATTTAATTCCTTAACTCTATAAACCACAAAATGCATGAATTAACCATACTTTACCTTATGACCTTATCACTGGCTAATGGTAGCGTTCTTGTCATTCACCCAAGCTCTAGGTAGGCCAAAAAGGTATAGATGAAGAGTATAATAGGGTAATGGGGATGTCAATTTCAGGTCTCAACATTTATCATAAAAAGTCCTTCAAAGCCTCATTGTAATCATATTTTGGTGAATGAGCGTAGTCGTCACATCTCTTCTTAGAGATAAAGTTGCCACCATTCTAGTGAGTCTTGCATTCTGATTTTTATAGTCTCTTTACAATTATTTCATTAATAGAAATCAAGTATTGCTATATTTCTTTGTTTCTGGAAATTTTCATGAGTATTTCATTTTAATATCTTTTCTTTCATTTCGTTCCAAAAACAATCTGAATGAGTTGTTTTAGAGAAGGATGCTCTTGATCATTTTTAGCGCATTTCCCCGACGATTTACAAGTATAGAAATTTGGGTATTGAGCTTATCTCTCTTGAGGAAAATCACTCTCACACGCCCAAGAAACCCTCAATGGCGGTAGAAAATAAAAATAGCGGAGTAAGAGATTCTATTAACCTATTGCTTGAGCAATCTCTCACGCGACAAATGGATGAAATGATGGAGATTTTTTCACACATCCTTTAACTCCTACTGATAACAATAGGCGCATATTCATCAAGCGACTATTTTGGAGGAAAATCGCCCTTCAAGGTATAACTTAATTTTGATATTCCCATATTTGAAGTTCGGATATATGTGGATGCCCTAGAAAAATGGTTAAATCTATTCGAAGGTTATTTCTTTGTTCAAAATTTTTCCGATAGGGAAAAGATCACCTTCGCACTCCTTAAGGCTCTCCCCCATGTCAAACATTGGTGGGAAAATTACTAGGAGAAAATTTCCACAAAGGAATCTAGAAGATATGGGGTCGAACCCACTTGGGATTTTTTTGTGGATGCAGTCAAAGAAAAATACTATCCTGTTGATAACTATGAATACCAAGACATGAGATGGACCACACTACGGACAGAGAAGAGCCAAACAATGCTGAAGTTCACAAATAATTTCCATACCTTGTGCACCAAGATAGGTATCAAAGACTCTAAGCATCATCTGGTTCTAAAATACAGTGGGGCTCTGCATAGGTACATCCAAACCAAAATGTATTTCCTAAACATCTCATCATTGGGAGATTCCTATCGATATGTCATCAAAATCGAGTAGAAATTTAGGCACCAGAACAAATGGGAATTCGGGTCTGCAAATATGTAACAACCAAAGCATGGTAAAGACGACCCTAACCAACAACCTCTACACAGCCAGTCCAAGACACAGAACAATAAGGGTAAATGAAAGACAAAGAATGACACTGGGAAGTGGTGTGACTTCCACAAAATCCCCTGGCACAACACCGATGAATGTCACTCAAAATAGCCATTGGTGGTCGAGGTCAAAGACACGAATCCAAACCCTGATTTAGAATTCGATCCAGAAAATATTGAAAACAGACATATCATCGATGCAGACCCCACTGCTACTTTTGTGACCACAACAATTCAACCAGAAGAACCAATAGATCTTGAAGAGGGGGAGTGCCTCTTCCATTCACATATGCGGGTGAAGGGGACCTCGTTGCATTTCATTTTTGATAATGGCAGCTAGAAGAACCTCATCTCAGCTATAAGGTTGTCAAACAGTTGGGATTATCAACAACACCACACCCACAACCTTACAACATCGAGTGGCTTCACCAGGGACGATATCTTTGTGTCATCTAGTAGTGCCACATGTCCTATGGCATCTAGCCCTTCAAGGATGAGGTAGTATGTGATGTTGTTTTAGGCCGACGATATATGTGGAAACGTCAGGTTGTCTATGAGTCTAGACCCCATAGTGTCATTATTACTCTAGGAGGTCCTCTCTATAGGATACCAGAGGTAGTTCCGACTATTGCTCCACCAAAATAGTTCTGCAAGGTAATCTCTCATACTGCAAAATTCATCCTTTTCACACTAGTAAATTTGAGTCATTTTGAGACGGCTCTTTCGACACTATTGTGATGTTATGTCATGGATATTGTGACAAATATTGGGTCTCCCAAAGATCGCTTCATGTCTTGTGGCAAGTGCGACGAACCTGAAAAAATGTTGCAAGAGTGATGAAACAAGGAAGTTGTCGCACAAGCGATAAAGAAGGGATATCGTCGCACGAGTGACAAAGAAGGTATATCATCGCAAGAGTGACAAGGTAGGGAAATTGTCTCAAGTGCTATAAGGAAGGGAAATTTTCGCAAGAGCGACCAGGAATGGAAATCGTTGCAAGAGAGACAAGGTAGGGAGATCGTCGCAAGAGCGACAAGGTAGGGACGTCGTCGCAAGAGAGACAAGGTAGGGACGTCATCGCAAGAGAGAGAAGGTAGGGATATCGTCACATGAGTGACAATTTAGGGAGATCGTCACAAGAGTGACAAGGTGAAGAATCTTGCGAAGAATCAACTATCGAAGGCATCATCGCAAGAGCAATGACTGTAAAGATTCTTGCGACAAAATAGATATACTATCGACGAAGATTTTTCATCGATAGTATAGCTATTTTGTCGCAAGAATCCTTACATTCATCACTCTTGCGATGACATATATTTATTTAAAAATAAAAATAAAATTTGATGCCCTTATTCATAGTATGTTGATCATTGTTTTATTGTTTGAGCGATACTTCAAGAGATCTTATTATATGTTTATGATATATGTTTCATGAATGTACAAAGTATTTAATGCATAGAATTATAACCAAAAGTGTACAATCTCTAAAAATATTTTTTGAGCAAAACAAATTGCCAAACATCTATAAAATTCATTAATAAAAATTCACTAATAAAACACAAGTCTACTAATAAGCAATTGTGGTAAATGTAGTCAATTAAATAATCGTTGAACATGTTATTTCAAACTTCCAACAATAGAACCCTAATGACATTGAAAAAAATGTTGAACTTTGGCTTTAAAACAAAACGAATGAAATGAGAAACACCAAACATCTTATTTCAAACTTCCAACAATAGAACCCTAAGGAAAATGTTGGACTTTGGCGTTAAAACCAAAAAAAATGAAATAAGAAAACCAAATATCTTATTTCAAACTTCCAACAGTATAACCCAAACCACGTTGAGGAAAATGTTGGAGCTTGGATTTAAAACCAAAACAAATGAAATGAGAAACACCAATGTCATCAGAATAGAAGCTAGACAAATTTCTCTAGTAATAAAACCTAGGAGATTTTTCAAGGAAACAAAATCCTTAACACGAACACAACTTTGCACAAAGCACTGAGCCTAATATAGGAAATTGATAAACCCTAGAACCCCTGCATGTCTAAAATCCATGCAATCTCCAATGGCATTTGTTGGCAGACAAACCTACAATGACAACATTTGTTGGTAAATAGAAACCTTGCATCTGTAATTGCATTTTTTTTTTCTCAACCCAAAAGCTAACTAAGATTTTAAAAAGGAAAAAAGAAAATTTGGACCATGTTCAAAAGGATACTTGAAAATGAAAGCTCGTGTCAAAATCCATAACTGTCGCCTTTCAAAACATGGGATCCCCTTTGACTAGAAACCCAAATCCATAACCATCGCCTTTCAATTATACTCACAAACCCTTGGGGAAGGCAAAGGGTTTAACCTCTTATTTCCACCTCTATCAATTAAACCAATGAATAACGTGTTAGCAGAGGAAATAGAGATAAACATTCTTTCTTTCTTCTCAAATAATTTTTATGTTGTGGAATGAACAAAGGAAACGATGATGGAATGTGAGAATCCATCAAGCCAAATGAACTTTGTTTGAAATTCACCTATGACCATGAAGGGTGCAAGTCGTCCTCTTGTGATATTTGGATGCCACAAATCAAGTATTAAATCACTCTAGAAGTGGAATTGATATGAACTACAAGGATGAAATGAGTTGATGTTAAGAGTGAAATAACCACCACAGTGAATGCATACATTCCCTCGATGACCATGTGGAATATAACACATTGGCATTTAGTCTGCAAGTTGGATGACCACCCTTATGTGGCCATCATGTTGTGGACCCTAGTTGAACCCTAAAGTAGCTTGAACTCGTTAACATTTTTTATCACATTGGCATTCATTCTAAGGGCCATGTGGAATATAACACATTGGCATTCAGTCTGCAAGTTGGGTAACCACCCTTATGTCACCATCACGTGACAAACCCTGGTTGAACCCTAAATGAGCGTGAACTCTCACTTTTGTTTAACACATTGGCGTCTGAGGACCCTGTGGAATATAACACTTTAGCATTCAGTCTGCAAGTTAGATAACTACCCTTATGTTGCCATCACATGGCGAACCCTAGTTGAACCCTAAAAGAGTGTGAACCCACTTTTTTTAACACATTGTGATGGCGAACCCTAGTTGAACCCTAAACGAGTGTGAACTCTCACTTTTTTTAACACATTGTAATTCAATCTGAGGATCACCCTTTTTTGTGACCATCAAGTGG
>SNQJ01S0139562.1:13422-38622 GCA_010110895.2 Picea sitchensis | reverse complement strand
TTCAAGCTAAACTCGTGGAAATTTTTGTGGAACAGAAAGATCCTCCAGCAAGAGCCCCGTAGACTATTGAGTTGTAGCTATGATTTTGTTTTGACATTTTGGATGATGAACAACTCACCAAGGAATTGCATAACACACTCAAGGGGACTTTAGCTACTGAAGGGAACCCAAAAGAGTTGATTGTTGCTCATCTTCTCGAGAGAAATACAAGTAGAATACAAAGGAGGAAGCAAAGATCCAGAAGGGAGTTCAGAATAAACAGTCACATCGACGACTATAATATTAATGATGTTATAATGTATTTGGGGACTGCCGTCAACATACTAATGAAGAAAACCTGGGAAGCCATGGGTAAGCCCAAGCTTGTCTATTCTCCCATTCAATTGTGGATGGCCAATCAATATTATATCTATCATGTTGGGAGGTCTCAAAATGTTGAACTAGAGTTAGCTGGCATAAAGACAATGGTCAAATTTGAGGTTATAGAAATCATGGGGGATAAGGACCCATACCCAGGTCTATTGGGCATCGACTGGGATTATGAGAATTATGATTTTATCGATATTAAGAAGGAAATAATGACCTTTGAAGTGGATGGTATGAAAGTAACCCAACCACTAGATCCATATCGAGGTCCTCGCTCTATGGATATGGTAGAGGGGAATATGGAAGAGGATTCCTTGGATGATGTCTATACTCTGACTATAGGAAAGCAGGAAGACTATATTAACCCGACTGTAGACAACTCAATAAGTTGACAGAGTATTCAATATGAAGGAGAATATTTAGAGGTAGCATTTGAGAACTAGTAACATGGAAGTTATGAGAACTTCTCAAGGTGTTGCATGACTATCAAAGCTTCTAGGTGGATTGGATCAAATGTTAGAGACTACAATGTTTATGATGGCACTTCATATTTATGTAGCTTTCGTATTGAGTTAGAGGATAAAATTGCGCTAGAGAAAATAATTCTTGTACTTGATGTTGCGTTAAGATCCTCTTCAGCCAGATGGTGGGCCACCCCTAAGGGTACTTTGTCTTCTTGGGATGAAGTAAAGTGTGCCATTCAATATCATTTTATTCTCTCATCACTAGTTACTCAGTCGAATAAATATCAAGAACCAAACAATCTAACCTCAACTTTAGTAGTATACGATGGGTTTTTTTATCCAAGGAAGCATGCTGCACATTGTATTCAATTTTGGGAAGTTACGCAACTACCTTCTCAATTATGGGTGCATCAGTTTATTCACTATTTGGGACAAATTCCAACTACTTGGTATGTACATGAGGAGGCTCGACGCCAAACCGATTGTTAGGAAGTCCTTCAAAGCCATTTCTTCCAAGACTTCCTATTTTCAGGTAAGTCCCCTAAAATCACTTTAACTTTGCAACATATTAAGAAACAAAAATTGTATTGGTGAAGTTAAGCCTATACATTCTTGCACCGTATGTTCTAAACATGAATACCTGCTTCATCATATCCTTTACCCATTCGTTACCCAAATACCTCTGACTTGTAGAAAAATTGATGACGACCCAAGAGACCCTGAAGGCCTAGAAGATCTTAGGAATTTGACATTTAAAGAATCAGAAGGCACTAGAGTTGTGCACGACACTAAGTCAGATGATGTTAATAGTTCTTATTCCCAACCCCTGAAGTTGTGAAAAATAAACATAGGGAGTGAGGACCACCCTAAGCTAGTTTCCATAGGGGATTACTGGGATGAGCAGATCATGACAGAGATACATGCTTTGTTGCAGGAATATGAGGACTTATTCCCTACAAACTTTTCAGAACTAAAAGGTATTAAGGGAAACTTAGGGGAGATGAGGATAGAGTTAAATCCTAAATAAAGACCAATTAAACAATGGCCATACTGTCAGAACCCCAGAGTTAAAGAGAAATTGAAGAAGGATATTGACAAGATGTTGGTAGCTAGGCTGATTTTCCCTGTCGATAAGGTTGAATGGATCGGTCCTATCGTCATACAAATCAAGAAATTTATGGATTATATATGAGTTTGTGTGGTTTAAATAATCCTAAACGTTTATTGTGTACATGACCCCTTTCCTACCTCCTTTAGCGATGAGGTACTAGATCATGTAGCAGGAAGTGAAGCATATTCCTTCACAGATGGTTTTTTCGAATACCACTAGGTCTGAATCACCAAAGAATACAATAAAAATACTGCCTTCACTACTGAATGGGGATCATTTACCTATAATTTTATGCATTTTGGGCTCAAGAATTCCCCAACAGTGTTCTCTCGGGTCATGATTGCAACATTCCACTATTTCATTCATAATTTTCTTGAGGTCTACCTGGATGATTGGGCTATGTACAAATTACTCAAGGAGAACATTGGGCTATTACGATTGATGTTGGACCTCTGTAGACAACTAGATATTTCCCTTAATCTCTGGAAATGCATTTTTTGTGTACCTTTTGGGAATTTTCTAGGACATATAGTTTGTAGGGAAGGAGTGCTAGTTGATCTTGCAAAAGTTGTAGTAATTCCCAATATGCCTCCCCCTACCACTGTCAAATAGTTGTAGACTACTTTGGGCCATACTGGGTACTATTGCAGGTTTATTAGGAATTACGCAAGTATAACCACACCTTTAGAACAACTACTAAATAAATATGAATCATTTCATCGGACTCAAGATTATGATAAAGCATTTGACTCGTTCAAAGAGAAGTTGAGCATTGCACCTATTTTAACTTATCCTAACCGGAAAATTGAGTTCCATGTCCACACTAACACCTCTGCGATTATGTTGGGTGATATCTTGGAACAACCAGGAAAAGGAAATCTCGATCATCCTATCTACTTTTCCAACAAAAATCTTTCCCAAAATGAGTGCAAATATAATACAACTGAAAGGGAAGGTTTGGCAATGCTTTATGTTTTACAAAATTTAAGACATTATTTGTTAGACAACCATTTTTAAGTTTTTTACTGATCACTCTGCTTTGAATTATTCGGTTAACAAACCTAGGTTATAAGGTCAAATTTTTAGATAGTTGTTGTTATTCCATGAGTTCTCTTTTGAGGTCATTGTCAAGCTTGGTAAACTAAATGTGGGGCCAAATCATTTGTCGAGACTAGAGTAGGGAGAAAGTGGCATAAATGTATATGATCATCTACCTGATGCAAATATTTTTCATATTGAGGCTATTATTGATTATCTGTCAGACATTTCCCTATTCCTAACTACTTGTGCTATGTTGGAAGGATATTCCACCCAAAAGAGGCACCTCATGGTTCGTGTAGTGGATTATCAACTAATTGCGGGCCAACTATACAAATTGGGATTGAATAATATCTTGTGGCATTGTGTGCTAGACCATGAAAGACTTGATATTATATGGGAATGTCATAGTGGAGTTGTGGGAGGACACTTTTTTGGCAAGGCTACTACTAGAAAGATATTACAAGCAATACTATGGTGGCCTACAATGTTTAAAGATGATAAGGAATATGCACAGGCCTGCGATGTATGTCAGAGAGTGGGAAATCTATCTCAACGTGACGAGTTACCTCTACACCATGTCACAACACTACAAGCCTTTGAAAAATGGGTTGTCAATTTCATCAGTCCAATCAATCCTCCTACTAAACATTCAAAGGAAAGATACATAATTACCACAACTGATTACCTGACTCAATGGGTTGAAGCGAAGGTTGTTCAAGATAGCTCTACAACCACCACAACATATTTTGAAAATTTTATTACCAAGTTTGTTTGTCCTCGGAGCTTGACCAATGATCAAGGATCCCACTTTCCCAGTGAGACTATCGCAACACTTACAAGAGAATTTATGATTCATCATCATAAGATAAGTCCCTACCATCTACAAGCTAATGAAACAGTGGCAACATTTAATAAAATATTGGAGATGGGGTTGACTAAAGTCTATTGCACAAATAGGGATGAGTGGGATGAGCTAGTTCTAGTTGTGTTATAGAGGTACATGAATACTATGAAGTGATTGAACATGTATACTCCTTTTCAACCGACATATGGCAGGGAAGCAATTGTGCCAGCTGAGTTTCTCATCCCAAGTCAATTCATTGTGCAAACTACTAAAATGATAGATGTGACTCCCTTGATGAGTGGGTTGAGGAACTGATGGAACTTGAGGAAGCTAGATTCTTAGCATATTTTCATCAGACTATGGAGAAATCCTGACAAAAAGATTGGCACGATCGACATATAAAACATAATTTTTTTGCACAAGGTGACCTTGTGCTATTATACGACAACAAGTATCAGAAATATCTGGGAAAAATACATATGCATTGGCTTGGTCCTTTCATAGTTGCGGAAATCCATGACTCTAGAGTTGTCAAATTAGCGCAACTCGATGAAATTCTTCGACTATTGGGTGCATGGTGCACGCTTGAAGCCCTACCTTTCTACCTCATAAATAAGGTTTTGGTCCACTCTTATTTTTGGGAGTGTGTTCTGTAGGTAGGTTTTCTAATTCTGTCTTTGTTTTTTGTTTTCATCAATAAAATGGTGACATGTCCAGTTGTCACCAACCCCACAAGTCTAGTAGTTCTTTCCACGTCATCCAACCCGGATATCACCTTTGTGGTCAGGGAAGTCTCAATCACATCATTTCGTACTTAATGTTTCCAAATTTTGAATTACATGCCCTAATGTTATCATGTTGGTCATTAAAATTGATTAGTCCATTTTTATTCACCCTCACGTCTTTGGCTGTCATAGTCAATTAAATATTAACAATTTTTTGTCCTTTTTTCGATTAACCACCCGTCGACTCATTACTTTCATGTGTTGATTTGTTGTCTCATTCCAAAATTTTTGTTTATGCATTTATTTTCCTCAATAACGTCATGTATTTTTCCACGTTCGAAGTATTTAGTTGACGTTAATTCCCACTCTTTTCACCCTATAGTAACAATGCATGGTTGTCTCATCACTTTCCGCATATTACTTATAAACACGCCTTTGGCTATTGGATTCATTTTTTTGTTTTATCATTGCGCTCATTGTACAGTCAGTCCTGGAGCCTCTTGAGCACTTTGTAATCCTGTGCCCACAACTTTGTCCCCTAGTGTTATTTGTTTGCCATCGTCACCATGTTCCAATGGTTCGCACAACTGGTCGAGGGGCTCTCATAATCGTTGTTCCAGTGAATTTTGTTGATCCATGGGTCACTGTTGGCCCTCGACCAAGTTTTGAGGATACTTGGTCATGTTTGACCTATTTTGGGACTTCGACAGGCTATCGAAGGTAGAGTGCAAGTCGAAGTGGATATCGCGGGATATCGGCCCCTTGTTTAGGGATTTTTGGGTTTTGGGTTATGTAACGGGTATGGGGATGTCGGCCCATGGGTTTACCCATGTTTAGGCCCATTTTTTAATGTATAAATAGATGTCTAGGTGATGTAAGAGGAGACAATATAGGCATCTGCGTGATGATGTGCTAAGTGCAAGTGATAGTTGTACATGCTTTGTGCATGCTGTGTGAGACTTGCAAGGTTAAGTACAAGTGAATGCAAGAGATTGAGTAGAAGCTTTGTGATGTAACCTAGCTCAGGGAAGGAGGATCTAGCGAGGTGCGCACAGATATCCTGTCCTATTTGGAGTAGGATCTTGTGGATCTGTGCATGTAGAAGATTGACATAAGATAATAAAAGAGAAGAAGAGTTGGTGGACGTAGCCCCAGGTTGGGGGTGAACCATGTATATCCTATGTTGTTATGCTTTGTGTGATGTATTGATGTCTTTATGCGTTTACTTTCTTAGTGCTTTGGCATAGATAAGTGATAGATAATTATGTTGATTCTTTGTGCTTAATAATATGAATGAATGCTAGATCTAACCTATGTGAATGTGCTTAGTGCTTGAATATACTAGATCTGGGTGAATAATGCGATGCTCTGTGATTAGGGTTGTTATTGCAAAGTAGATACTGGTTAAATACTAATGAATTGTAGCTGCTAAGTGCTTTGATAGAATATTGTAATCACAGATCTATGTCCCAGCTAAGGTTGCAGACACTGGAGTCCTCCAACCATCCCTGCCTCTACCTAGGGTGAGACTTCATTTGCTTCGCAGGTGTTGCCTAAAGGGCCGGTAGTTAAGGTTTTGTTGGTGTGCTCTTGAGCGTTGAACCCTGGGTCTACCCCTGTGCCAACAAATGGTTCCATTGTCAGGACTTGAAACTATGATTGCTGGGAACTGAAGAAAATAGAAAGCTCCATGCATAGATCTGTTTCCCTAGTGTGTAGTATTATACTTAACCTATAAATCTCTGTGCTAAGAAGAGAAGTCAGATCTGAAGAAAAGAGATAATATATTTAAGATTTGTGCTCTGATAAAGGTAAAAACAATGAAATTTTTTGATTGAAAAGGTAAGATAAGTGGAAATTTTTGTTTCAAAAGTATGGATCTAGGTATGTTTGATAAATTTTGTCCTAGCTTAAAGACTAGGGCGCAACTAGAAGAAAGAAGGTTTGATATGGGTAGATCTGATATGAATAGTGAAAGATATGTTATTCCTAAGCATAGAAATAATGTTTGGACTAAAAAATGGATGCAAGATATTAGGAAGAATTTTTTGCAGGTTATCTACTATGACCCTAGTGCACAGTACAGGAAAAGCTGGGGATAATTTAAAAGAAAGAAAGGATTGAGTCTTTTCTATAGTTGCAGAAGACCGAGACATATTGCTAAGGAATGACCTGGTAGAAGACCCAGTTGTATTTGTTGTAAAGCTATGGACCATGAAGTTTTGTATTTCCCTTTAATGATTGCTAAGGGTGACAGAATGAATATGAGACAAGAAAACCCTAAGGAAGATCAAGAAACTAAGACCATGGCAGAACCCCAGAAAGAATCAGAGAATGTATTGCTACAAATGAAAGAAACCCTGAATGATCACTTAAATATTAACTTATCATAGATCTTCAAAGAAAAAGAGTGCATAGAAACAAGAATATGAGACTTCAACATTGATTGTGTTTTGGATGAAGAAACACAGGTGAATATCATGACAGAAATAACTTGGGAAATTTTAGGAAAACCTGCTATGATTCCTTCATTGGGAGGAATAGGATTATTCAGAGGAAAGATGATAACCCTATGTGGAGGACTCACCTAGATATCTATGAGAGCTCATGGAACTTCGACAGAGGAAGATTTTGAGGTTGTTAAATTTATTGATAACGACAACCCATTTGCTATGTTACTAGGAAGAACCTGGATTGAGAAGGATCATGCAAGAAGAAAAGAAGAGGAAGCCCTAGAATAGAAGAAGCAAGAATTAAAAGATTCCATGACTAGGAGGATAACACACTTGATTGAAGAACATGAGAATAGATCGAAGCTATTTAGAACCATAAACTTAGATGTCGAAGTTGAAAGAACAGAAGAAGACTCACATAAGAGTGGAGTACCTACCCTAGACAAAGAAGAATTATTTCCCTTGAACCCTATGCAATAATATCAACAATGCAAATTTACTATGCTAAAAGAAGATAAGAATCAGAATGGAAAGAGAAATACCAAGACAAAGATCACAGGGAAGAAGGATATAAGGCTCAGTAAGAAGAGAGAAAAGATAGAAAAGTTGTAGAATGTTCTAGAGGGGACTTTGCAGAAGGAAGATTTGCAAAACTAGAGCTTCGCCGGGATATTAGAACAACGCAACATGGCACTTCACCATGGTGAAGCAATATAACCGTTGAAGGCCTTTTGACTATTAGACTGGCACCCCGAATGGTCAGAACAACAATTATGGCTAGAAATCTCGCCATCATACCATTAGGATCGCGCCACAATGGAAAAAACCACATTGATGAAGGCCTCTTTCCCATTGGAGAAGACCCGTTACATCGCTGTCTACTTATTCCGTCGACTGTTGCACCAAGAACACTTTTGCGAATTGTATCCAAGCCAACTCATTGCTACTGTGTTGTGTTTACTGATATCGACACCTGTTCAGTTTCTTTGAGCACCCATCCATCAATCTGAGTTATCCGATCTTGAGTGTGTATGTCGAACGAACTCAACGAAGATGAAAAGTGTGTAGAAGAAGTTCTAATCAATTTAATGGCCGAGAAAGTAATGTCATCAGGAATTCAGGCCTCATCGACGTGAGGAGTGCAATCCTCCCTCTCGACTACTCATGGATCCAGACCATCCCGAGCTGCAACAGAGAAGAGAACCAAGAATCAAGATGACTTGGCGAACGCAAAGTTAATCCCGACTATCCTACCCTACTACATCCCGCCTTTTGCTGGTGCGATGAGTCGTGACAGTGTCCTGATGGATTTTGATTATACCTTGGTTACTGTGTACCTCCCGAAGGGGATACATGCAATTAGAACACAACATGATAAGATTGCGACATTGAAATTCAACGACTTAAACCTAGGGGACCATAAGAAACACAATATGCTTGCCCCTCATAGATACTTGACTAGGATGAAGGGGAAGAACTCGAGGATAATCCCCCAACCATGGACTATGAACCTCGCGCAGTCCACCATCCTGAATGTGATGAAGATTCCACATTTTGGAAGGGACTAGGAGGTTAACGTGTGTGTTAAGATCTTTCTCTCATGTTACCATGATGACTACCTATGGCTAGATAGACACATCACAATCGAACCGATGTTGATCCATAGGATCACCGGATTGAGCATGCAGGGACCCGACCCATAGGACTTCTACCCAGGGAAGGCTGCAGACCATGCATTGGAATAGAGGATTAAAGACACATATGTCAATTTAGAAAAAGGGATGCGAGGCTACAAGGTAGATTCCATCCATAATGGCGCAGTGCATCTGGCCTGCCAGCTGATTGCAGGAAAGCTGGTGAGAAAGAACAAACCTACGCAGGTCATAGGGTTCATTGTTGACGTCGCTAAAAAATGTGTAGAATGACTCCAAATGAACTAGGTGAAGTACTTAGTCAACCAGCTCGAATTGGATTGCTGAGAAGCTCATGATCCGAGCTATGAGTTCCATTTCAGCTAGCTGCTGATCCTCATAGTGTTTAATTCTTGGGAGATGACAGAAGGTGCGACCTTCCTAGACATTGAGCCATTCGAGCCACTCACTATGAAGTTGACCACTCTCTGGTACTCGAGCGATATGGGAAAAAAGTGGCAGTCAAACGCAATATTTCAAACATACTATCTCCAGTTGAAGAAGGCTATTGGGGATGTCCCTCATATGACGCCAAACACCCTGCACCGGTTCAGACCCCTCATGAAGTTTTGCGCATATCGACACTTTATTTATATCATTGCACGTGCAAATGAGCATAAAGAAGAGCTTCAGTCATACTATAAGCTCATAGATGAGGAACTTGAGGAGATAACCAAGGACTGGTCTGCAGAGCTCCTTATCCCTGTTGACCCCGCAAAAATGTCTGATCCCAAACTAATTGGTAGCTCAGAGGCCACTCAAGAAGAACACGACACACCTGGAACCAACAAAAGGAAGAAGATCGAAGAGTTACAAAACTTGAGCAACGCATCAGAAGAGACCGCTTCAGAGTCACTTGGACGAGGAGGTAATGACGAAGTAGATAAAGAAGAGACCAATGGAAAAGACGATCATTAGAAGCAAGGCGAAGTAACACCGCCTAGGTATCCTGTTGATGAAATCGATCCCTCTAAGAAAATAAATGTTTCCCCCATGAAACCTACTTCCCAGAAGAAATCCAAAGCCACCAGGACTAAGTTGCAGACTATACTCACACTCGATGACTTCGACTTCATCATCATAGTCATATCAGACACCTCACAAGATATTATGCAGAAGACCGAAGCGAAGCAAGAAACCATGTATGATAGGATTGAGACATAACTCATAGGAGTACGACAAACCCTTCAATCCAGCCACGCAGTATCCACTACGCCCCCTCCATCAGAAGAACCAGAGTTGGGAGTTGAGCTTGCCTAACTCCACAGAATAAATGACGTGACCAAAGCTCGTCTTCGTCAAGCAGAAGAAGAGAAAGAACATGCTACAATGGACCTAAAGCAAGCACAATAGGAAATGGTAGAGCAATGGCGAGTTGTGCAACATGAGAAGGATGAAATCCACACCAAGTTCGAAGAGGAGAGAGCACGAATCCAGCAAGAGAGAGAGTAGTTGCTCGTAGAACAGCTCAGAGTTAAAGAAGCAGTCAACGGAGAACTTCACTCTATGATAGGCTTAGAGAAAAAGGCAGAAGAACCAGTAGAGCAGTAAGTAGCACATCTTACAGAAGCTATCCAACAAATTCAACAGAGAATTGCAAACCTAGAGCTACAAAAATTGCCAACTACCCCACAAGATGTGCAATATCAAAGAGAAGTCGCCGCCCGGAGCGCAATTGAGAGGATAAAAAAAATAGCTCTGGAGTGTAAAAAAATTAGCATTAGAAGTGCACAAACCTATGAGCGACTTACTGAAGACCTTGAACTAAAGACACTAGAGTCAAAACTCTAGGAGGCAAAGTAGAAAGCAACAATAGTACAGGTGTAGTTGAAGCTCCTGTCCATAGTTGAAAGGATGAAGAGATCCCAGGAACAACGCACTGCTAAACAGTAGGTCGAAACCATACAAAGCAAAGTCATGGAAGTGACTTAGAGGCTCCAACCAGTCTAGGACGAAGCGTGCCAGCTATTTGAGGAGATTGAAGGCTGAGGAGCAGAGCTGGAACAAGTCATCGCTATAGTCAAACAACACTTAGAGGGACCTGTCAACGAAGCAGTTATCCAGGAGTTCACTGATCAGGAGGCCTTCGGCGCAAAAATAGATCGAAGAAGCTCGAGGCTTTTGAAGCAGAGCTACCCAGACCAGAGTGACTCAGGACGAGTCATAGGTGAGTGTTGGGGGCTTGTTGGCCCTTGACCAAGTTTTGAGGATCCTTGGTCATGTTTGACCTATTTTGGGACTTCGACAGGCTGTCGAAGGCGGAGCACAAGCCGAAGCGGAGATCGTGGGATCTCGACCCCTTTTTTAGGGATTTTTGGGTTTTGGGTTATGTAACGGGTATGGGGATGTTGGTCCATGGGTTTACCCATGTTTAGGCCCATTTTGTAATGTATAAATAGATGTCTAGGCGATATAAGAGGAGATGATACAGGCATCTGTGTGATGATGTGCTAAGTGCAATTGATAGTTGTACATGCTTTGTGCATGCTGTGTGGACTTGCAAGGCTAAGTGCAAGTGACTGTAATAGATTGAGTAGAAGATTTGTGCTGTAACTTAGCTCGGGGAAGGAGGATCTGGCGAGGTGCACACAAATCTCCTATCCTATGCAGAGTAGGATCTTGTGGATATGTGCATGTAGAAGATTGACAGAAGATAATAAAAGAGAAGAAGAGTTGGTGGACGTATCCCGAGGCTGGGGGTGAACCACGTATATCCTGTGTTGTTATGCTTTGTGCGATGTATTGATGTGTTTACTTGCTTAGTGATTTGGCATAGATAAGTGATAGACATGTTTGTTGATGCTTTGTGCTTAATAATATGGATGAATGCTATATCTAACCTATGTGAATGTGCTTAGTGCTTGAATCTACTAGATCTGGGTGAATATTGCGATGCTCTGTGATTAGGGTTTTTACTGTGAAGTAGATACTGGTTAAATACTGATGAAATGTAACTGCTAAGTGCTTTGATAGAATATTGTAATCACAGATCTATGTCCCAGCTAAGGTTGCATACACTAGAGTCCTGCAACCACCCCTGCCCCTACCTCGAGTGAGACTTCATCTGCTTCACAGGTGTTGCCGAAAGGGCTAGTAGTTAGGGTTTTGTTGGTGCACTCTTGAGCATTGAACCCTGTGTCTACCCCTGTGCCAACAATCACTGTTCAAGGTGACCTGCATGGGAAGGTTGAACAAACTAGGTTAGTCGACCTCAATTTTACTGATGCCACATAATTCCCACACATGGCTACCAAAGCCTTCATGGATATCTCTACATTTCATGACTGAGATTTCTAGTGCTAGTGGAACCCTAAATACATTCCCCTACATGATTCTACTTCTTTTGTCTCCACAACCTGCTTATCTTTGGTATTTCTAGAGAAGTTGGATGTTGCACCAAATTTCTGATCAACATAGTGCACAACAGTATCCTCTGGTTAGACCATGCCTATCCAATCCACATGGAGGACATCCATATGCTCACCGGGTTGTCCATGCAGGGCCCAGATGTCACCGAAGGCTTCCAAGGATATGGGAAGCATGGTAAGAAGAAGGGGGAACTAAGCCTCTATGAAAAATATGGTACACATAGCAGAGGACGAGGAGTGCACATTGCATCGATTAATGATGAGAAGATCTGTATGGATTGCTACCTGATCGCAGGGAAGGTGATGTGAAAGTACATGAAGGGTGAGTGTACTTTGGATTCCATTGCAGTGTAAAAGTTCAGTAAGAATGGTGCACCTATGAATTGGTGCAAATACCTGCTCACTGAGCTGCTCCAGGCTTGTGTGAATGCACATGACTGAGCTAGCTATTTCATCTATGGCTACTTTCTTGTTTCCTATGGCTACTTGCTCACAATTTTGATGGTCATATCACTAATATTTTTAACCCATGGAATTTTCTCCCTGCATCTACCAACAATCCTGCTCACAATGTGTCCTCCGCACAATGGTACAATGAGCTCATTATGACGACACAGAGGCCGTGGATCCCACAGTCACTAATTAATAGGCATACCCACAATATCCATTTCTATACGAGCATAGACCATACATTTATGTGACCTTTGGGGGCAGCTTCGTCTCTTTTTCATATGAAGCCATTACCATTTTACTTGGATGAGGTCGCATTTGATAAGGAAGTCACCTCGTGGCCTGGGGTCATTGTTGAAAATAAAAAAAATAGGTGTCTTCTATGGGATGCCCGCAATGGCACAAATGTTATCTCCTACACAATATTTTGATGTCAGGACTAGTTCCGCCAAGCACGACAGGAGACCTTCCAGTTCCAAGGAAGGGGATGATGAGGGTGATGAAGAAGCGCTACCAGGGAAACCTATCCTGATTCCGTTTTCATCCATTCCGGATGATGCCACGATATCAGGTAAGCAATTAGGGTAGGTCTTGAATTATGTTTTTCCTTGAAATAATGTTCGTACCAAATCCCCCTCCCAATCCCCCAGTGATACAATTATCACTAGGGCTACCCCCCTTTCCTCCATCCAACCTCAAGCTCACACTATTCCACCTCAATTGCATACCACTCCACCCCAAATGTGCACTAATATTTCCACCCCATTCACTTCACCCTCCATGCCCACCATCATACATATTCGTAATGACTCTCCCGTGCAACTCCAATCCACCATTATCGTCAAGGAAGCCACCACTCCACAAAATGGTGGGACTACCACCGTCACACACACACCGCCAACATCCTCAGCCCATAACAATTTTGAATCATCTTTTCCAGACTCTATTACCCGTCCTGCCACAAATATCGGTGCCACTAGTCCATTCCCATCCACTTCTCCTCATATCCCAGAAGTCTCAGTCCCCTTGCAAAAAACCCTCCAAACAACCTCTCACCCACAACCAAAATCAGGTCCTGAAAAACAGATTCCATAGAACTCGCTAGAGACCCAGGATGATATACACAACACTACTTATATGAAATAATAGATTGTGCCTCTTCTACAGGACCCTCAACAATGATGAGCTATCTTGGAGCTCTGCTTGGAGGAAACAGAGGTGCTTGCAAAAATTTCGTCAGAGGTCATGGATAGGATTGTGTGAATCCTTAGAGCTCACTCGCCTACCCAAAATGGTGCTAGTACCCCCATATTTTCCAAGCGTTCTATCACCAATGGTCATCCTCTTTCTTCACGGTCGCCTTTAGATTCCATCTCCATTAATGGAGAGATATCTAGATGGGCTACACCACAGATTATGCACCTTATGTGGGATTCCACCAACCAGCTGGAGTAGAGGATCACAACAGTGGAGAATACCAATCAAGCCCTCACTCAACAAGAAAAATCTTTGACATAGGCTATCAATGAAGTCAATGAAACCAAAGAAATTGAACAAGAGTTGCAGGTATAGGCTAAATCCATTGTTACAGTCATCGCCAACAAGTTTTTTCAAATATGGCCTTCTTTCCTCCATGTCATTCCTAAGCTGCAGGAAGATATCACTTTGGTCACACTGCTTGACAGAGTTGACCTTATTGCTGGCGCATGGTCCCAATTGGAAACCAAGATAGATACCTTGCAACATGAGGTAGTCATGTTCATGTTAAAGGAAAATGAGCAACCTAGAAAGGTCCTCTAGAAGCTTACACTTGCAGTTGAAGAGGGGACCAGTGTCAAGTTCTAGCTTCATTCCTAGACCGAGGAATGTCGTAGACTCTTCGATATGGTCATGGACCGAGCTAGCTTATTAGACCAACATAGTAAACATGTTGAAGACATGCACATTGGGATTCAACAGATGCATGCAGAAGATTGGGTCATTATTGACCCTATCGAGCAAGCGGCTAAGTTTGTTGATATACAAGCTACATATGACAAGTTAGATGCCATGGATGATATTAACCGAGTTGCAAAGACAACACTTTGGAAATTCAGGCCTATAGTCCAAGATGATTACATTTTTCTTCAACAGTTGGAATCCCTTACTGACACAGAGTGGAACGATCTGTTGGCTACCAAGCCCACGGTGCCTGATGTCAACGTCGTGCAAGAATTTGTTGCAGGCGCTTTGATTTTGGCAAGGAAATCGTAGGATCGGGTCATGCACTATGATTAGTTTTGTGTGCAGTCCCTTGCCATTGTGCCAGAGTTGGGGCCTCCATTTTTAGAAGGCCAGGAGAATGAGCCAACAATTTGACTTGGGATGAGTCAAATATTGTGGTTGGGGCCTGTTGGGCCCTCCATTTTGAAGACCACCAAGTTTTGCAGAAATATTAAAGTTTTGTCGAACAATAACGCATATCAGTGAGAAATCTAAGTGGAAAAAATCTAACTGACAACATGCCAGTAGTGAATATAGATCATATGCTAGTTGGAGGAAGAAGCAGAAAGGTTCAAAAGCTTTGATAAGAGGAAAAGACAAAGCAGGAAAGCAACAAAAACATAATCAAGAAATGGCCAAGGGAATGATACAAATTGGGGAAAATGTAATGGGAAAGGGCTAATGGTTGATTCTCACTATTGTAATTGCTTAGATGCTATCACTACTAGTGTGCCTAATTGAAAAGAGGATGATCTAATTATGAGATTTAGTGTTATTATTGAGAGTTTTTAGAATATTGTTACTCGATTCATGTTCTTCTTTTGTCATTGATTTTGTTGTATAAGTCTCAATTTGAAAGAAATACTTCATGTACGCCAGTCTGATACATGATAATACATAATAGATTATTTGATCATCCAAAAATTTGTTATGATATGGATGAATGCATGATATTTCTTCTATGCAAACTGTCATGTTTTGTGTAGTTACTAGTTGTGATACTGTCTAACAAGATTTTGTGATATATGTACTTATCTTTATGATGCACAACATGGATTATCGAATGAATAACATGTTTTATACTTATAATGATATGATATTTTACATTTAAGTATGAATATCCCTCATGTTACACTATATCTGATGGTGTATCCTCACTAACTCACTTTATTACACACAATTCTCGGAAACGCTTTGGGTGATACCTTCTTCCCTTGTGAAAGGTTGAATATGCCAACGCTACTAGACTACAAAGGTACCTTTGTTGGTAACCTTCAAGAACCCCGATCTCCAATTTTTCACTAACACCTATATGGTCCTTACACCATCACCAAGGTTGTGGGTGAGAATTCTTTTGAATTCATTTTTCCCCTTTTCTTGGCTTGCACCCCATATTTAATGTGGAACTACTTCGACCATATTTTCCACCTCTCTTGAACACTTTGGACGTGGTTGAGCACTTGTCCCCTACAAAACTAAATCCTAACTACATTGAGCAAGCGAAAATTGATCAAATCATGGACACCAAGATGAAGGGAACCCACTAGCAGAACATCCAAATCTATGGGGTCATCAAAGCAGGGCAACTTCTTCACTAGGGCCAATGGCTCACCAAAATTCAAATTTAGCAAAAATTTCCCCATATAATGGAGGAACTTGATGCAATGGGGACCACTGCTTCCTAAGGAGGAAAATCAAATCTAGGTGGATATTGGTGGCAACCCACTTGTTCCACTAATTCATAATGGTTCCACATCCTGGCAATTTTTCATGTCCCAAACTTCCAGGGCTGTTCTGAGGCCCTAAAAGACCTTTTTTTGGCACGATGACGCTTAGTAGATAAAAAATTTCATGTAATTGCATGTTCAAAATTTTTACTTCTTAGATATACATTCCCGATGGGCTACAAAGTTCTCCAAACAAAGATTGTATGCAAAATTTATGCCCCTGGGTAGTTGATGTATCAACTAACCACATCGGGGCCCACAAACCTTTTAGTATTTCAACTTATGGGGTTGGGGTTTTCTCATTGATTCTTTATGTTAAAATAAATTTTGACTTGTTTTTAATAAACCTCTTGCTAATGAGCGTAGCTGATGTTGGGATACATGCTCAACTACATACTTAGTGACATAATCATTTTTTCCATTTTTCCTACTATTTAGGGGGACTACTATTTATAGGAGGTCTATTTTTAGCAGATGGATTCCTATATGTAATACCATGGGTTTCCAAAACCATGGGCTCATAAACCACCAATAGGAAAATTCCTAGTTTTTAGCTACCATTAGGCCAATTCCTAATTTTTAGCCACCATTAGGTAAATTCCTATTTTTTAGGAGATAATTCCTATTTCCTTAAGTTTAGGAGATATTTCCTATTTCATGGCTATAGATCACACTTTAGTAAGAATATTATCCTCCTAGGGAAGTGTTCATTACCCATCTAATACTTGGAGTTAACTCACTTCACTTATTTAGTGACTTTCCATAATTAGCAAATTCTCACTCAGTTAGGACTTTAGTTCCATTCTTGGACTCTAGTATTATTCTAGGAGATTTTTTCTATTATGGAATGCATGTTGACTTCATGTAGATTTCTCACTAAGTTTTCACCTACATTTTTGACCTTTTATTATTATTAACAACTTTTGACTTTAGTTAATTGTTGTTATTGGGAGAAATTACTTTTTTTACTTGAGCATGCACATGGAAATCCCAACCTCGTGCTTATTACTCCTCATGTGGAGAGTCCTATATATTGTACTCATTATCAAGGATTAATACATTGTGATTATATTTGGTTTCTTATTCTCTTATGTGTGAAGATTGATTCTGTTTTTCTCTCTCCTCTCTCTCTTTTTCAATTAGCTAGTCTAGTATTTCCTTCTCACAATTAGGTATTGGTTTGTGGTTTAATCCTACATGGTATCAGATCCATTATTGTGAGTATTCACGTTTATTTCAGGTTTATAAGATCAAATTGGACATCCCATAGAGAACTATGGATCAACCATCTTCTTCAGTGATCTTCATACCCGTCAACTACTTTGAGTGGAATCCCAAGATAGAGATTCTACTTTGAATAAAGGGTTTGTATAATATCACCATGGGGACTGAGGTCGAGCATACTCCAGCCATAAAGAAATCAAAATAATTCAACATAATGGATGAAGCCTACAATATATTGTGCTTGAGCATCTCTCCATATATCCTCTTTCATGTCAATACTTGCAAGACTCCTAATGATGTTTGGATAAAGTTGAAGGATTTGCTAGGAAAGCAAAACAATCTAAGATGTCATCAGCTAGAGAATGATCTACATGCATTGAATCCAAGATATTTCGAGACCCTACAGGACTACTTCTGTAAGTTTAAAACTTTTCTTCCTCATGTTAAGGCTTGTCTTCCTCATGTTAAGGCTTGTGGAATTGATAAGAAAGATGAACAATTAATCTTTTCAATTATAACAAAACTAGGACCAAAGTATTGTTAGAAAAACATGATCGAAGAGCAATAAAATAAAAAAATGCGGAAATAAACACAAAATATACACAATACAATAGAGACACAGATATACGCGGTTCACATAGTGTGGGCTACGTCCACCAGATAAATTGCCATGTCCTTCCTTTATTATTATCCAACAAATGAAGGGATACAACCTACAACAAACCTGCTATAACTTCCTCTTCTTTCTCTCACAGTATCGTCTCTCAAAATAAAATATTCGCGATGATACACAACCAAAATACATTTCCCTCATAAAAGAGGGTTGTCTTCTAGGGAAAAAATCCCTAACATAATTTCTATCATTAGATCTGTGACCTTATAATGAACGATCCATATTTACAATGAAATTACAATATACATTTACAAGGAAATTTTTCCTTCAAGGGCTTCACCCCCAAACCCCAGCCTAGGGCCTGCTTTCCCCGTTACCCCCTCTGCACTCCACCACGTGGAGGAGTGTACATTCTTCCAGGCTGTAAAGTCTTCATGGGGTATAAACACGGCTGAAAACAAAGACCTTTGAATCAGGAAGATAATCAGGCTCCACAACCAACAATCTCCCACTTGAAGATTGATCTCAACAACTCCACCGTTGTTGTATATGCTGGACTATGATACTTCTTGGACCTGACAAATTTATCATATTCATATTCATTCTTGAAGAACAACTGAAACTGAGAAGGAACTTAGTTTCTCCCTTTGTTAACATGTCTGCAACATTTTGGATAGTGTGTATCTTTTCCAACTTCAAATGTCCATCTTCCAAGATGGATCATATGAAATGGTACATGAACTGTATATTCTTAGTATTTTAATGAAAGGTTGAGTTCTTTGCAAGATTAATGGAACTCTCACTGTCACAATACAACCTTCTATTCTCCTGCTTCTTTCTAAACTCCTCCATAAACCTCTGTAACCAAATCATTTCTTTACTAGACTCTGTAGCAACAACATACTCTGCCTCTGTTGTTGAAAGTGCAAAAAACTTTTGTAGTTTCGAAATCCAACTTACTGTTATTCCACCTATAGTAAAAACATACCATGTGGTGCTCCTCCTACTATCTTTATCACCTGCCATATCTGAATCAAAATATCCCTATAGAATAGTGCATGAACCTCCAAAACATAATGCATGAGTAACAATACCTCTCAAATACCTGACAATCGACTTTACTACCTCCCAATGTTATTTACCTGGATTGTTCATATATCTGCTCACAACTCCCACTGCATGTTCAATATTTGGTCTTGTACAAACCATCGCATACAACAAGCTGCCAAGTGTTGATGAATAAGGGACCCTGGACATGTATTCTATCTCCTCATGTGTCTTGGGACACATTTCCTTAGTTAATTTGAAATGGCTGGCCAAATGTGTATTTACTGGCTTTACATTATGCAGTCTAAACCTCTCCAACACCTTCTCTATGTACTCACCCTGAGACAATGTCAATTTGCAATTTTTTCCATCTCTTGTTATTCTTATACCAAGAATTTTCTTTGCAACACCCAAGTCCTTTATCGAAAATGAATTAGCTAATTTCTTCTTGAGCACATTTATATCTTGCATATTAGACTCTGCAGCAAGCATGTCATCTAGATACAATATAAAGATAATATAACTTCCATTTTCTAGCCTTTTAAAATAAACATAGTGATCAGAATGACATCTACTATAACCTTGTTTTGTCATAAACCTGTCAAACTTCAAATACCACTTCCTTGGTGTAATATCCCCAAGGACGATCCCTGTTGTAATCATGTTTATGAATTGTAAATCATGTTTTATAGGCTGGTGAGCCAAGTTAATATAAGTTGGTAAGGCTTATGAGTTTATTAGGCTGGAGAGCCTAAGTGTTAAGGTCGGGAGCCTGTTTTTGTATATGTAATTATGCAGAGAATTAATAAAAATATAAACACCGCTGCGTGCAGACCGACCATGATGAATGAGTGATGGGAGACTAAGCTTCCATAGAGTGGGTAAGGGATTGGGGGCTGGAAGGTTGGAAAGAGATGCTAAGTGTTGAGCCTAGGGGATTAAGTCCTTGGGAATAATATTTTAATATTATTCCAAATGCCATGTGAAATATATGTTTTTTCCTAAGTTCCTGGAGAGGAACGCATGCTGATGGAGTGCATGCAGCTTCATGGGTGACATGTGTCGACCCAGGCACATGCAGTTAAAAACTGCAGAAGTCATCCATGGAGGGGGTCGCTCCTCATTCCATCATCCTTTGCATCTGATTTTGGATACCCTCACGCAGCTCTGAGAACCAGAAAACCGAGACGTCTTCCTGAAGACCAAAACATCATCTGTCTGATTCCGTTATTGGTTTGCGTCTATCCTTGACATACCTATGCACCGTTGAGAGAACTGGTCAGGAGGGGAAATTCAACCTGTGAGTTTAAGAACCCATTCTATCTGCCATTGCAGAGCTGAATCCGTACCCGATCTGTCTGTAGGTTGCTACTTTCTATTTTCCTAAGTGGGGTTGTGTTGTGGTTATCCTCACTGTGCGGGAATTGAGTCAGAAGGGGCTGAAGAAATGGGTTGTAAGACCCTTAGTTGAAGAGGCAGTATGTCAGGCTTGTGAGAAGCAATTTCCAGGTGAAGGAGTCTACTGGGAAGTGGTATTATTCCAGAGAGAGTCCATCACTAGCTACAATGCTCTAAGACTTCCTGATCCGGCCTATTGCTGAGACCTAGAGAGGGAGGTGAAGCAATGATGGACTGTGCTTATGAAGGTGTATACTCCTGGGCGGAACATGCATGTGGGGAATGAGAGTATGTGAGTAGTGGGCGTAAGAAGGCATCCTGGGAAGAATCCTTCCAGTTATTCTGTGCAGTTTTCCCTGTAACCTCAGCCTAGACTAGGATTCCTTGCCTTGGGTGGAGCTTAGTCCCATCTCGAGGGTGACCCACTACTGAGCGTGATGAGAAGCATGGTATAAGGCTGGGAGGTTCGTAGAAGGCCTGCACGTGGTTGGTGGAATTATGCCCATAATAAAATATAAGTGTTAATTTTGTACTTCATTTATAAGTATATGCATGTCTGTGATTCTTGCAATATTATCATGTATTCCGCTGTAATCATGAATTACTATTAATCCCATTAAACCTGCATGTTAGTCGTAATTCTGTGATTACTTTGTTTGGTTTAGTTAAATGTGTGTAATATGACTTAATTCATGTTATATATATAAGTATGAGAATGTTGTTTCCGCACAGTAGCGTTTGCCTGGTTGTGGGGTTGATGGTCGGGGACGTTACAGTATGGTATCAGAGCGTGGTTTACAAAACTGAACCTGAATGGGCTGGATAAGTGGTCATTGGACCTGAAGTTCAGGTGGGAATCATGTTTGGAAGAACCGATTTTTGGACCTTTGAATGTTCCTAAGTGTCAAGGAGTCACTTGGTTGTGTTACAAAGCTCAGGAGGTGTAGCGGTATTATAGAACCCGCAGCCAGTGTGGTATATGGCCACAGGAAGAGAGAGATCTCAACGCATGAAGTGTTGGAGCTGTTGGATCTGATCGGGAGGAAAGGAGATACCTTACGACTGTTAGATCCAGAGAAGGTGTCGGAAGGATATCCGAGAAGCCTTTCGAGAGTTCGACTGTCGAGAAAAAGTGGGGAGCGCTGAGACACAAAAACCCGAAAACTTGAGAAGATCTACGTCGTAGATCTGGGAGGAGGGCTCAACCATTAGATCTTGTGGAGTCGCGCTTGAGTTAGTCGTGAGAACCTTTCATATTTTTCAAAGTCGGGAGATGGGAAGTGAGAAGAGGTGAACACCTTCGAAACTCGAAACCCCGAAATCCCGAAATGATCTCCATCGTAGATCGTAGGAGAGGAGCTTGACCGTTGGATCAAGTAGATGAATAGATCGTAATTTTGGAATTTCGACAAATGGAAGTTCGAAATGTGTGGATGCACGAACTCCCAATGCTCAAAACTTCGAAACGAAAAGTGAAAGTGGTGGGACCCTATGACGTCACCGAAAGTGATGTGGACCTTCTTAAGGACACCATGTGTCACTACCTTGGTTGGCAACAACTGTGCTCTGGGCCCAGGGGGAGAGAGGTCGGAAGTTCGGGAGTCGGGAGTTGGAGAGGGAAGTGAGTGCGAGAACCTCTGGGACCAAAACCCCGAAACTCGAAACCCTGAAGCCCCGAAATCCCAAAACCCGAAGTTTCATTTGGAGAGCCCAGTTTAGTGTTTGATCACGGCCCATGGATGCATGGGTTGGGGACTAAGAAAATGGGGGCTATCGCTCGGAAATTGCAGAGCCAAACAGAGCTCAGAAAATTCATGGAATCGAAATGTTTTCTTATTCGCGTTGGTTTATGAATGTTGTAGTTTTATTAAGGGTTTAAGGTCTGACAAACTTCGGTTGACTACACGTTGTGTGTGCAGAGTTCAACGAGTATTAGGACAACCGTGAATTGACACCGGGTATAGGAATGGAAGAGGTGCAGATTGCCTCTGATTCAGAGAACGAAAGAGAAGGAAGGGATGTCAACTTGGGATTCGAAGGATTGAACTCCAATGGGCAAGGACGAGAATTGGATAAGGAAGGGCATATGATGAAAATCATTGAAATATTGCAGAAAGATGCCCAGGCTCATCGAGCCGATAGCTGAAAGCTCATGAGGGTTAGGGATCAATAGGGTGAATTCAACTTAAAGATGTTGAAGAGCCTGGAAAGAATAGAAAGGAAATTGGAAAAGGAGAGTGACAGAAGCAAAACAGGGAGTCGCAGGACCCCTGAGAGAAAAAGAAGATCGAGGAGTGGTAGCAGACATCGTCGTCGCTCCCCAAAGCATTTCAGTAAGGAAGAAAACAGTAGTTCAAGACCATCCCCTACCAGAAAACACTGAAGATATGGAGTGGAAGAATTGAAAGGGGATATGAACAAGATTAAGCCTCTTATGTTTGATGGAGAACATAAGAAGGAGGAAGATGCCGAAACATGGTTTCTTGGCATGAGGAAATATTTCCAACTGCAGAATTATTCCTCTCATGGAGAAGGAAGAATTTTGATGTATCAACTAAAAGGAAAAGCATCCATGTGGTGGGATCATCTTGTGCAGGTGCAACACATTATAGAAAAAAATATCACTTGGAAGGAATTCAAGAGGTATTTCGAGAGGAAATACCTAACTAAAAGATACCATGACAGAAAGATGAAGGAGTTCTTCGAACTCAAGCTGGGCAACATGACCATTGATGAATACGAACGAAGGTTTTTGGAATCACTGAAGTATGTTCCATTCATCAAAGATGAGGCTGTCAAGATTCAAAGGTATCTAAGTGGACTGCCACCTCCCATTGGTGACAAGATTCAATATGATGATCCTAAGACTATGGAAGAAACAATAAGAAGAGGGAAATTTTAATATGAACAACAAAGAGAAAAGCCTACCTTTCGGAAGGCTTGGGATGACTAGAAGAAGTTTTAGAAAGAACTGAGGCAGAAGGGAAACAAACATCCCTTTTTCAGAAATAGTCCTCAAGGAAAGCCATCGTTTAGAGAGTCGAGAATGGCTGAAGTGGGGGAACAAAGGCCGAGACAAACACCCATTCAGTGTTGGGGCTGTAAAGAGAACCACAAGTACAGAGATTGTCCCCATAAAAATGACAAAGCAAGAGCTGTCCATAATGTTCAACAAGATGAAACAATGGAGGACATGGGCAGTAGAATTCCAAGGATCTATGTGGCCCTAGACAACAAGCAAGATGAATTTTAGTCACACATGATTGAAGTGGAAGGTATGATTAACAACCAACCATTTATTATTTTAATTGATTCAAGGGCTAGCCATAATTATGTAGATCCTAGGGTGGTGGAAAGTTTGCATTTATCAAGAAGCAAACATAAAAAGTCTTGGTTAGTGTAGTTGGCTACAGGAACCAAGAGGAAAGTCACTGAGTTGGTTAAGTCCTGTCCTGTGGACATGAAGGGATTGAGCACGAAGGCTGAATTGAATATTCTGCCTTTAGGCTCTTATGACTGTTTAATCGGGATGGACTGGTTGGACCAACACCATGCCCTCCTGGACTGTCATAACAAGGAATTTACTTTCCTGGATGAGGAGGAGAATCAAAAAACAGTCCAAGGAATTCCTAGAGCTTTGGTTGTTAGAGAAATCTCAGCAATGCAGCTGAAAAAGTGCTACATGAAAGGTTGTCAATTGTTTGCAGCCCGTGTGGAGGAAGCATCCAGAGATGAAGTCTCAAAGATTGGAGACCATGCGGTACTAATAGAGTTTGAAGACGTATTTCAGGACGTACCCAGACTACCTCCGAAGAGAGATATCGATTTCTCTATAAATTTGATGCCTGGAGCAGCTCCAGTGTCGAAAGCTCCTTATAGAATGAGTATACCAGAGCTGAAAGAGTTGCAATTGCAGCTTGAAGAGCCTTTAAAGAAGGGGTACATTCACCCAAGTGTGTCACCTTGGGGTGCCCTGGTCCTATTCATGAAGAAGAAAAACTGGACGTTGAGGCTGTGCATTGATTTCAGACAGTTGAACAAAGTAACTATCAAGAACAAGTATCCTTTGCCGAGGATCGACGATATTTTCGATCAGTTGAAAGGCGCAAAAATATTTTCGAAGATAGATCTTAGATCGGGATATCACCAGGTAAGAATAAAGGATGAAGACATCAACAAGACCTCCTTTATAACAAGGTATGGTCATTACGAGTTCACAGTGGTACCGTTTGGGCTGTCGAACGCACCTGCTGTTTTTATCTGCTTGATGAATGGTGTATTCAGGGACTCTCTAGACAAATTTGTCATAGTCTTCCTGGATGATATTCTGGTGTATTCCAAGTTAGAGGAAGAGCATGAACAACACCTAAGAATGGTGTTGCAAGTGTTGAGAGAACACCAGTTGTATGCCAAGTTGAGCAAATGCTCGTTTTATCAAAGGCAGATCCATTACTTGGGGCACATTATTTCAGAAGAAGGGATTGTCGTGGATCCTGAGAAGGTTGAGGCCATCATAGAATGGTCAGCACCAAGGAATGTGACAGAATTTAGATCCTTTATGGGTCTAGTGGGATATTAAATAATGTTTATCGCAGGGTTCTCAAAGATAGCTCACCCTATCACTTCCTTGCAAAGGAAGGAGAAAAAGTTTCAGTGGACTGAAGAGTGTGAGAAAAGTTTCCAGCGATTGAAGCA
>SNQJ01S0139562.1:0-13412 GCA_010110895.2 Picea sitchensis | reverse complement strand
GTTGGCGGTGTGTGTGTGACGGTGGTAGTCCCACCATTTTGTGTAGTGGCTTCCTTGACGATAATGGTGGATTGGAGTTGCACGGGAGAGTCATTATGAATATGTATGATGGTGGGCATGGAGGGTGAAGTGAATGGGGTGGAAATATTAGTGCACATTTGGGGTGGAGTGGTATGCAATTGAGGTGGAATAGTGTGAGCTTGAGGTTGGATGGAGGAAAGGGGGGTATCCCTAGTGATAATTGTATCACTGGGGGATTGGGAGGGGGATTTGGTACGAAACTTATTTCAAGGAAAAACATAATTCAGGACCTACCCTAATTGCTTACCTGATATCATGGCATCATCCAGAATGGATGAAAACGGAATCAGGATAGGTTTCCCTGGTAGCGCTTCTTCATCACCCTCATCATCCCCTTCCTTGGAACTGGAAGGTCTCCTGTCGCGCTTGGTGGAACTAGTCCTGACATCAAAATATTGCGCAGGAGCTAACATTTGTGCCATTGCGGGCATCCCATAGAAGACACCTATTTTTTTATTTTCAACAATGACCCCAGGCCACGAGGTGACTTCCTTATCAAATGCAACCTCATCCAAGTAAAATGGTAATGGCTTCATATGAAAAAGAGACGGAGTTTCCCCCAAAGGTCACATAAATGTATGGTCTATGCTCATATAGAAATGGATATTGTGGGTATGCCTATTAAGTAGTGACTATGGGATCCACGACCTCTGTGTCATCATAATGAGCTCATTGTACCATTGTGCGGAGGAGACATTGTGAGCAGGATTGTTGGTAGATGCAGGGAGAAAATTCCATGGGTTAAAAATATTAGTGATATGACCATCAAAATTGTGAGCAAGTAGCCATAGGAAACAAGAAAGTAGCCATAGATGAAATAGCTAGCTCAGTCATGTGCATTCACACAAGCCTGGAGCAGCTCAGTGAGCAGGTATTTGCACCAATTCATAGGTGCACCATTCTTACTGAACTTTTACACTGCAATGGAATCCAAAGTACACTCACCCTTCATGTACTTTCACATCACCTTCCCTGCGATCAGGTAACAATCCATACAGATCTTCTCATCATTAATCGATGCAATGTGCACTCCTCGTCCTCTGCTATGTGTACCATATTTTTCATAGAGGCTTAGTTCCCCCTTCCTCTTACCATGCTTCCCATATCCTTGGAAGCCTTCGGTGACATCTGGGCCCTGCATGGACAACCCGGTGAGCATATGGATGTCCTCCATGTGGATTGGATAGGCATGGTCTAACCAGAGGATATTGTTGTGCACTATGTTGATCAGAAATTTGGTGCAACATCCAACTTCTCTAGAAATACCAAAGATAAGCAGGTTGTGGAGACAAAAAAAGTAGAATCATGTAGGGGAATGTAGTTAGGCTTCCACTAGCACTAGAAATCTCAGTCATGAAATGTAGAGATATCCATGAAGGCTTTGGTAGCCATGTGTGGGAATTATGTGGCATCAGTAAAATTGAGGTTGACTAACCTAGTTTGTTCAACCTTCCCATGCAGGTCACCTTGAACAGTGATTGTTGGCACAGGGGCAGACCCAGGGTTCAATGCTCAAGAGTGCACCAACAAAACCCTAACTACCAGCCCTTTCGGCAACACCTGTGAAGTAGATGAAGTCTCACCCGAGGTAGGGGCAAGGGTGGTTGCAGGAATCTAGTGTATGCAACCTTAGCTGGGACACAAATCTGTAATTACAATATTCTATCAAAGCACTTAGCAGTTACAGTTCATCAGTATTTAACCAGTATCTACTTCACAGTAAAAACCCTAATCACAGAGCATCGCAATATTCACCCAGATCTAGTAGATTCAAGCACTAAGCACATTCACATAGGTTAGATCTAGCATTCATCCATATTATTAATCACAAAGCATCAACAAACATGTCTATCACTTATCTATGCCAAATCACTAATAAAGTAAACACATCAATACATCGCACAAAGCATAACAACACAGTATATACGTGGTTCACCCCCAGCCTCGGGATACGTCCACCAACTCTTCTTCTCTTTTATTATCTTCTGTCAATCTTCTACATGCACATATCCACAAGATCCTACTCTACATAGGATAGGAGATTTGTGTGCACCTCGCCAGATCCTCCTTCCCCGAGCTAAGTTACAGCATAAATCTTCTACTCAATCTCTTACAGTCACTTGCACTTAGCCTTGCAAGTCCACACAGCATGCACAAAGCATGTACAACTATCAATTGCACTTAGCACATCATCACACAGATGTCTGTATCATCTCCTCTTATATCGCCTAGACATCTATTTATACATTACAAAATGGGCCTAAACATGGGTAAACCCATGGACCAACATCCCCATACCCGTTACATAACCCAAAACCCAATAATCCCTAAAAAAAGGGGTCGAGATCCCACGATCTCCGCTTCATCTTGTGCTCTGCCTTCGACAGCTTGTCGAAGTCCCAAAATAGGTCAAACATGACCAAGGATCCTCAAAACTTGGTCAAGGGCCAACAAGCCCCCAACACTCACCTATGACTCGTCCTGAGTCACTCTGGTCTGGGTAGCTCTGCTTCAAAAGCCTCAAGCTTCTTTGACCTATTTTTGCGTCGAAGGCCTCCTGATCAGTGAACTCCTGGATAACTGCTTCGTTGACAGGTCCCTCTAAGTGTTATTTGACTATAGCGATGACTTGTTCCAGCTCTGCTCCTCGGCCTTCAATCTCCTCAAATAGCTGGCACGCTTCATCCTAGACTGGTTGGAGCCTCTAAGTCACTTCCATGACTTTGCTTTGTATGGTTTCGACCTGTTGTTTAGCAGTGCGTTGTTCCTGGGATCTCTTCATCCTTTCAACTGTGGACAGGAGCTTCAACTACACCTGTACTATTGTTTCTTTCTACTTTGCCTCCTAGAGTTTTGACTCCAGTGTCTTTAGTTCAGGGTCTTCAGTAAGTCGCTCATAGGTTTGTGCACTTCTAATGCTAATTTTTTTACACTCCAGAGCTATTTTTTTTATCCTCTCAATTGCGCTCCGGGCGGTGGCTTCTCTTTGATATTGCACATCTTGTGGGGTAGTTGGAAATGTTTGTAGCTCTAGGTTTGCAATTCTCTGTTGAAGTTGTTGGATAGCTTATGTAAGATGTGCTACTTACTTCTCTACTGGTTCTTCCGCCTTTTTCTCTAAGCCTATCATAGAGTGAAGTGCTCCGCTGACTGCTTCTTTAACTCTGAGTTGTTCTACGAGAAACTACTCTCTCTCTTGTTGGATTCGTTCTCTCTCCTCTTCGAACTTGGTGTGGATTTCATCCTTCTCATGTTGCAAAAATCGGCGTTGCTCTACCATTTCCTATTGTGCTTGCTTTAGGTCCATTGTAGCATGTTCTTTCTCTTCTTCTGCTCGACGAAGACGAGATTTGGTCGCGTCATTTATTCTGTGGAGTTAGGAAATCTCAACTCCCAACTCTGGTTCTTCTGATGGAGGGGGCATAGTGGATACTGCGCGGCTGGATTGAAGGGCTTGTCGTACTCCTATGAGTTATGTCTCAATCCTATCATACATGGTTTCTTGCTTGGCTTCGGTCTTCTACATAATATCTTGTGAGGTGTCTGATATGACTATGATGATGAAGTCGAAGTCATCGAGTGTGAGTACAGTCTGCAACTTAGTCCTGGTGGCTTTAGATTTCTTCTGGGAAGTAGGTTTCGTGGGGGAAAAATTTCTTTTCTTAGAGGGATCGATTTCATCAACAGGATACCTAGGCGGTGTTACTTTTCCTTGCTTCTAATGATCATATTTTCCATTGGTCTCTTCTTTATCTACTTCGTCACTTCCTCCTCGTCCAGGTGACTCTGAAGAGGTCTCTTCTTATGCGTTGCTCAAGTTTTGTAACTCTTCGATCTTCTTCCTTTTGTTGGTTCCAGGTGTGTCGTGTTCTTCTTCAGTGGCCTCTGAGCTACCAATTAGTTTGGGATCAGACATTTTTGCGGGGTCAACAGGGATAAGGAGCTCTGCAGACCATTCCTTGGTTATCTCCTCGAGTTCCTCATCTATGAGCTTATAGTATGACTGAAGCTCTTCTTTATGCTCATATGCACATGCAATGATATAAATAAAGTGTTGATATGTGTAGAACTTCATGAGGGGTCTGAACCGGTGCAGGGTGTTTGGCGTCATATGAGGGACATCCCCAATAGCCTTCTTCAACTGGAGATAGTATGTTTGAAATACTGCGTTTGACTGCCACTTTTTTCCCATATCGCTCGAGTACCAGAGAGTGGTGAACTTCATAGTGAGTGGCTCGAATGGCTCAATGTCTAGGAAGGTCGCACCTTCTGTCATCTCCCAAGAATTAAACACTATGAGGATCAGCAGCTAGCTGAAATGGAACTCATAGATCGAATCCTGAGCTTCTCAACAATCCAATTCGAGTTGGTTGACTAAGTACTTCACCTAGTTCATTTGGAGTCCTTCTACACATTTTTCAACGAGGTCAACAATGAACCCTATGACCTGCGTAGGTTTGTTCTTTCTCACCAGCTTTCCTGCAATCAGCTGGCAGGCCAGATGCACTGCGCCATTATGGATGGAAGCTACCTTGTAGCCTCGCATCCCTTTTTCTAAAACGACATATGTGTCTTTAATCCTCTATTCCAGTGCATGGTCTGCAGCCTTCCCTGGGTAGAAGTCCTATGGGTCAGGTCCCTGCATTCTCAATCCGGTGATCCTATGGATCAACATCGGTTCGACTATGGTGCGTCTATCTAGCCATAGGTAGTCATCATGGTAACATGAGAGAAAGATCTTAACACACACGTTAACCTCCTAGTTCCTTCCAAAATGTGGAATCTTCATCACATTCAGGATGGTGGACTGCGCGAGGTTCATAGTCCATGGTTGGGGGATTATCCTCGAGTTCTTCCCCTTCATCCTAGTCAAGTATCTATGAGGGGAAAGCATACTATGTTTCTTATGTTCCCCTAGGTTTAAGTCGTTGAATTTCAATGTCGCAATCTTATCATGTTGCGTTCTAACTGCACGTATCCCCTTCGGGAGGTACACAGTAACCAAGGCATAATCAAAATCCCTTAGGACACTGTCACAGCTCATCGCACCAGCAAAAGGCGGGATGTAGTAGGGTAGGATAGTCAGGATTAACTTTGTGTTTGCCAAGTCATCTTGATTCTTGGTTCTCTTCTCTGTTGTAGCTCGAGATGGTCCGGATCCATGAGTAGTCGAGAGGGAGGCTTGCACTCCTCATGTCGATGAGGCCTGAATTCCTGATGACATTACTTTCTCGGCCATTAAATTGATTAGAACTTCTTCTACACACTTTTCGTCTTCGTTGAGTTCGTTCGACATACACACTCAAGATCGGATAACTCAGATTGATGGATGGGTGCTCAAAGAAACTGAATAGGTGTCGATATCAGTAAACACAACGCAGTAGCAATGAGTTGGCTTGGATACAATTCGCAAAAGTGTTCTTGGTGCAATAGTCGACGAAATAAGTAGACAGTGATGTAACGGGTCTTCTCCAATGGGAAAGAGGCCTTCATCAATGTGGTTTTGTCCGTTGTGGCGTGGTCCTAATGGTATGATGGAGAGATTTCTAGTCATAACTGTTGTTCTAACCATTCGGGGTGCCAGTCTAATAGTCAAAAGGCCTTCAATGGTTATATTGCTTCACCATGGCAAAGTGCCATGTTGCGTTGTTCTGATATCCCAGCGAAGCTCTAGTTTTGCAAATCTTCCTTCTGCGAAGTCCCCTCTAGAACATTCTGCAACTTTTCTATCTTTTCTCTCTTCTTACTGAGCTTTATATCCTTCTTCCCTGTGATCTTTGTCTTGGTATTTCTCTTTCCATTTTGATTCTTATCTTCTTTTAGCATAGTAAATTTTCATTGTTGATATTCTTTCATAGGGTTCAAGGGCAATACTTCTTCTTTGTCTAGGGTAGGTACTCCACTCTTATGTGAGTCTTCTTCTGTTCTTTCAACTTTGACATCTAATTTTATGGTTCTAAATAGCTTCGATCTATTCTCATGTTCTTCAATCAAGTGTGTTATCCTCCTAGTCATGGAATCTTTTAATTATTGCTTCTTCTATTCTAGGGCTTCCTCTTCTTTTCTTCTTGCATGATCCTTCTCAATCCAGGTTCTTCCTAGTAACATAGCAAATGGGTTGTCGTTCTCAATAAATTTAACAACCTCAAAATCTTCCTCTGTCGAAGTTCCATGAGCTCTCATAGATATCTGGGTGAGTCCTCCACATAGGGTTATCATCTTTCCTCTGAATAATCCTATTCCTCCCAATGAAGGAATCATAGCAGGTTTTCCTAAAATTTCCCAAGTTATTTATGTCATGATATTCACCTGTGTTTCTTCATCCAAAACACAATCAATGTCGAAGTCTCATATTCTTGTTTCTATGCACTCTTTTTATTTGAAGATCTATGATAAGTTGATATTTATGTGATCATTCAGGGTTTCTTTCATTTGTAGCAATACATTCTCTGATTCTTTCTGGGGTTCTACCATGGTCTTAGTTTCTTGATCTTCCCTAGGGTTTTCTTGTCTCATATTCATTTTGTCAACCTTAGCAATCATTATAGGGAAATACAAAACTTCATGGTCCATAGCTTTACAACAAAGACAACTGGGTCTTCTACCAGGTCATTCCTTAGCAATATGTCTCGGTCTTCTGCAACTATAGCAAAGACTCAATCCTTTCTTTCTTTTAAATTATCCCCAGATTTTCCTGTACTGTGCACTAGGGTCATAGTATATAACCTGCAAAAAATTCTTCCTAATATGTTGCATCCATTTTTTAGTCCAAACATTCTTTCTATGCTTAGGAATAACATATCTTTCACTATTCATATCAGATCTACCCATATCAAACCTTCTTTCTTCTACTTGCGCCCTAGTCTTTAAGCTAGGACAAAATTTATCAAACATGCCTAGATCCATACTTTTGAAACAAAAATTTCCACTTATCTTACCTTTTCAATCAAAAAAATTCATTGTTTTTACCTTTATCAGAGAACAAATCTTAAATATATTACCTCTTTTCTTCAGATCTGACTTTTGTTCTTAGCACAGAGATTTATAGGTTAAGTATAATACTGCACACTAGGGAAACAGATCTATGCATGGAGCTTTCTATTTTCTTCAGTTCCCAGCAATCATAGTTTCAAGTCCCGACAACGGAACCATTTGTTGGCACAGGGGTAGACCCAGGGTTCAATGCTCAAGAGCGCACCAACAAAACCCTAACTATCGGCCCTTTAGGAAACACCTGCGAAGCAAATGAATTCTCACCCTAGGTAGAGGCAAGGGTGGTTGGAGGATTCCAGTGTCTGCAACCTTAGCTGGGACATAGATCTGTGATTACAATATTCTATCAAAGCACTTAGCAACTACAATTCATTAGTATTTAACCAGTATCTACTTTGCAATAACAACCCTAATCACAGAGCATCGTAGTATTCACCCAGATCTAGTATATTCAATCACTAATCACATTCACATAGGTTAGATCTAGCATTCATCCATATTATTAAGCACAAAGCATCAACAGAACTATCTATCACTTATCTATGCCAAAGCACTAAGAAAGTAAACGCATAAACACATCAATACATCACACAAAGCATAACAACATAGGATATACATGGTTCACCCCCAACCTGGGGCTACGTCCACCAACTCTTCTTCTCTTTTATTATCTTATGTCAATCTTCTACATGCACAGATCCACAAGATCCTACTCCGCATAGGACAGGATATTTGTGCGCACCTCGCTAGATCCTCCTTCCCCGAGCTAGGTTACATCACAAAGCTTCTACTCAATCTCTTACATTCACTTGCACTTAACCTTGCAAGTCTCACACAGCATGCACAAAGCATGTACAACTATCACTTGCACTTAGCACATCATCACGCAGATGCCTATATTGTCTCCTCTTACATCACCTAGACATCTATTTATACATTACAAAATGGGCCTAAACATGGGTAAACCCATGGGTCGACATCCCCATACTCGTTACATAACCCAAAACCCAAAAATCCCTAAACAAGGGGCCGAGATCCCGCGATATCCACTTCGACTTGCACTCTACCTTCGATAGCCTGTCGAAGTCCCAAAATAGGTCAAACATGACCAAGTTTTTTCAAAACTTGGTCGAGGGCCAACAGTGACCCATGGATCAACAAAATTCACTGGAACAACGATTATGAGAGCCCCTCGACCAGTTGTGCGAACCGTTGGAACATGGTGACGATGGAAAACAAATAACACTGGGGGACAAGGTTGTGGGCACAGGATTACAAAGTGCTCAAGAGGCTCCAGGACTGACTGTACAACGAGCGCAATGATAAAACAAAAAAATGAATCCAATAGCCAAAGGCGTGTTTATAAGCAATATGCGGAAAGTGATGAGACAACCATGCATTGTTACTATAGGGTGAAAAGAGTGGGAATTAACGTCAACTAAATACTTCGAACATGGAAAAATACATGACGTTATTGAGGAAAATAAATGCATAAAAAAAAAGTTTGGAATGAGACAACAAATCAACACATGAAAGTAATGAGTCGACGGGTGGTTAATCGAAAAAAGGACAAAAAATTGTTAATATTTAATTGACTATGACAGCCAAAGACGTGAGGGTGAATAAAAATGGACTAATCAATTTTAATGACCAACATGATGACATTAGGGCATGTAATTCAAAATTTGGAAACATTAAGTACGAAATGATGTGATTGAGACTTCCCTGACCACAAAGGTGATATCCGGGTTGGACGACGTGGAAAGAACTACTAGACTTGTGGGGTCGGTGACAACTGGACATGTCACCATTTTATTGATGAAAACAAAAAACAAAGACAGAATTAGAAAACCTACCTACAGAACACACTCCCAAAAATAAGAGTGGACCAAAACCTTATTTATGAGGTAGAAAGGTAGGGCTTCAGGCGTGCGCCATGCACCCAATAGTCGAAGAATTTCATCGAGTTGCGCTAATTTGACAACTCTAGAGTCATGGATTTCCGCAACTATGAAAGGACCAAGCCAATGCATATGTATTTTTCCCAGATATTTCTGATACTTGTTGTTGTATAACAGCACAAGGTCACCTTGTGCAAAAAAAATATGTTTTATATGTCGATCGTGCCAATATTTTTGTCAGGATTTCTCCATAGTCTGATGAAAATATGCTAAGAATCTAGCTTCCTCAAGTTCCATCAGTTCCTCAACCCGCTCATCAAGGGAGTCACATCTATCATTTTAGTAGTTTGCACAATGAATTGACGTGGGATGAGAAACTCAGCTGGCACAACTGCTTCCCTGCCATATGTCGGCTGAAAAGGAGTATACATGTTCAATCACTTTGTAGTATTCATGTACCTCCATAACACAACTAGAACTAGCTCATCCCACTCATCCCTATTTGTGCAATAGACTTTAGTCAACCCCATCTCCAATATTTTATTAAATGTTGCCACTGTTTCGTTAGCTTGTAGATGGTAGGGACTTATCTTATGATGTTGAATCATAAATTCTCTTGTAAGTGTTGCGATAGTCTCACTGGGAAAGTGGGATCCTTGATCATTGGTCAAGCTTCGAGGACAAACAAACTTGGTAATAAAATTTTCAAAATATGTTGTGGTGGTTGTAGAGCTATCCTAAACAACCTTCGCTTCAACCCATTGAGTCAGGTAATCAGTTGTGGTAATTATGTATCTTTCCTTTGAATGTTTAGTAGGAGGATTGATTGGACTGATGAAATTGACAACCCATTTTTCAAAGGCTTATAGTGTTGTGACATGGTGTAGAGGTAACTCGTCACGTTGAGATAGATTTCCCACTCTCTGACATACATCGCAGGCCTGTGCATATTCATTATCATCTTTAAACATTGTAGGCCACCATAGTATTGCTTGTAAGATCTTTCTAGTGGTAGACTTGCCAAAAAAGTGTCCTCCCACAACTCCACTATGACATTCCCATATAATATCAGGTCTTTCATGGTCTAGCACACAATGCCACAAGATATTATTCAATCCCAATTTGTATAGTTGGCCCGCAATTAGTTGATAATCCACTACACGAACCATGAGGTGCCTCTTTTGGGTGGAATATCCTTCCAACATAGCACAAGTAGTTAGGAATAGGGAAATGTCTGACAGATAATCAATAATAGCCTCAATATGAAAAATATTTGCATCAGGTAGATGATCATATACATTTATGCCACTTTCTCCCTACTCTAGTCTCGACAAATGATTTGGCCCCACATTTAGTTTACCAAGCTTGACAATGACCTCAAAAGAGAACTCATGGAATAACAACAACTATCTAAAAATTTGACCTTATAACCTAGGTTTGTTAACCGAATAATTCAAAGCAGAGTGATCAGTAAAAAACTTAAAAATGGTTGTCTAACAAATAATGTCTTAAATTTTGTAAAACATAAAGCATTGCCAAACCTTCCCTTTCAGTTGTATTATATTTGCACTCATTTTGGGAAAGATTTTTGTTGGAAAAGTAGATAGGATGATCGAGATTTCCTTTTCCTGGTTGTTCCAAGATATCACCCAACATAATCGCAGAGGTGTTAGTGTGGACATGGAACTCAATTTTCCGGTTAGGATAAGTTAAAATAGGTGCAATGCTCAACTTCTCTTTGAACGAGTCAAATGCTTTATCATAATCTTGAGTCCGATGAAATGATTCATATTTATTTAGTAGTTGTTCTAAAGGTGTGGTTATACTTGCGTAATTCCTAATAAACCTGCAATAGTACCCAGTATGGCCCAAAGTAGTCTACAACTATTTGACAGTGGTAGGGGGAGGCATATTGGGAATTACTACAACTTTTGCAAGATCAACTAGCACTCCTTCCCTACAAACTATATGTCCTAGAAAATTCCCAAAAGGTACACAAAAAATGCATTTCCAGAGATTAAGGGAAATATCTAGTTGTCTACAGAGGTCCAACATCAATCGTAATAGCCCAATGTTCTCCTTGAGTAATTTGTACATAGCCCAATCATCCAGGTAGACCTCAAGAAAATTATGAATGAAATAGTGGAATGTTGCAATCATGACCCGAGAGAACACTGTTGGGGAATTCTTGAGCCCAAAATGCATAAAATTATAGGTAAATGATCCCCATTCAGTAGTGAAGGCAGTATTTTTATTGTATTCTTTGGTGATTCAGACCTAGTGGTATTCGAAAAAACCATCTGTGAAGGAATATGCTTCACTTCCTGCTACATGATCTAGTACCTCATCGCTAAAGGAGGTAGGAAAGGGGTCATGTACACAATAAACGTTTAGGATTATTTAAACCACACAAACTCATATATAATCCATAAATTTCTTGATTTGTATGACGATAGGACCGATCCATTCAACCTTATCGACAGGGAAAATCAGCCTAGCTACCAACATCTTGTCAATATCCTTCTTCAATTTCTCTTTAACTCTGGGGTTCTGACAGTATGGCCATTGTTTAATTGGTCTTTATTTAGGATTTAACTCTATCCTCATCTCCCCTAAGTTTCCCTTAATACCTTTTAGTTCTGAAAAGTTTGTAGGGAATAAGTCCTCATATTCCTGCAACAAAGCATGTATCTCTGTCATGATCTGCTCATCCCAGTAATCCCCTATGGAAACTAGCTTAGGGTGGTCCTCACTCCCTATGTTTATTTTTCACAACTTCAGGGGTTGGGAATAAGAACTATTAACATCATCTGACTTAGTGTCGTGCACAACTCTAGTGCCTTCTGATTCTTTAAATGTCAAATTCCTAAGATCTTCTAGGCCTTCAGGGTCTCTTGGGTCGTCATCAATTTTTCTACAAGTCAGAGGTATTTGGGTAACGAATGGGTAAAGGATATGATGAAGCAGGTATTCATGTTTAGAACATACGGTGCAAGAATGTATAGGCTTAACTTCACCAATACAATTTTTGTTTCTTAATATGTTGCAAAGTTAAAGTGATTTTAGGGGACTTACCTGAAAATAGGAAGTCTTGGAAGAAATGGCTTTGAAGGACTTCCTAACAATCGGTTTGGCGTCGAGCCTCCTCATGTACATACCAAGTAGTTGGAATTTGTCCCAAATAGTGAATAAACTGATGCACCCATAATTGAGAAGGTAGTTGCGTAACTTCCCAAAATTGAATACAATGTGCAGCATGCTTCCTTGGATAAAAAAACCCATCGTATACTACTAAAGTTGAGGTTAGATTGTTTGGTTCTTGATATTTATTCGACTGAGTAACTAGTGATGAGAGAATAAAATGATATTGAATGGCACACTTTACTTCATCCCAAGAAGACAAAGTACCCTTAGGGGTGGCCCACCATCTGGCTGAAGAGGATCTTAACGCAACATCAAGTACAAGAATTATTTTCTCTAGCGCAATTTTATCCTCTAACTCAATACGAAAGCTACATAAATATGAAGTGCCATCATAAACATTGTAGTCTCTAACATTTGATCCAATCCACCTAGAAGCTTTGATAGTCATGCAACACCTTGAGAAGTTCTCATAACTTCCATGTTACTAGTTCTCAAATGCTACCTCTAAATATTCTCCTTCATATTGAATACTCTGTCAACTTATTGAGTTGTCTACAGTCGGGTTAATATAGTCTTCCTGCTTTCCTATAGTCAGAGTATAGACATCATCCAAGGAATCCTCTTCCATATTCCCCTCTACCATATCCATAGAGCGAGGACCTCGATATGGATCTAGTGGTTGGGTTACTTTCATACCATCCACTTCAAAGGTCATTATTTCCTTCTTAATATCGATAAAATCATAATTCTCATAATCCCAGTCGATGCCCAATAGACCTGGGTATGGGTCCTTATCCCCCATGATTTCTATAACCTCAAATTTGACCATTGTCTTTATGCCAGCTAACTCTAGTTCAACATTTTGAGACCTCCCAACATGATAGATATAATATTGATTGGCCATCCACAATTGAATGGGAGAATAGACAAGCTTGGGCTTACCCATGGCTTCCCAGGTTTTCTTCATTAGTATGTTGACGGCAGTCCCCAAATACATTATAACATCATTAATATTATAGTCGTCGATGTGACTGTTTATTCTGAACTCCCTTCTGGATCTTTGCTTCCTCCTTTGTATTCTACTTGTATTTCTCTCGAGAAGATGAGCAACAATCAACTCTTTTGGGTTCCCTTCAGTAGCTAAAGTCCCCTTGAGTGTGTTATGCAATTCCTTGGTGAGTTGTTCATCATCCAAAATGTCAAAACAAAATCATAGCTACAACTCAATAGTCTACGGGGCTCTTGCTGGAGGATCTTTCTGTTCCACAAAAATTTCCACGAGTTTAGCTTGAA
>SNQJ01S0139561.1:11948-25200 GCA_010110895.2 Picea sitchensis | reverse complement strand
TGTTCTCAGACTTCTCTATAGGTAGAGTGCGAACCTGTTTTGAAGCTTGAAAGGACGAGGATGTTACGAATGTTCTAGAAGAGTATCTTCTATAAAATGAGGTTACATTCACATGGTTGGCATCCTACTAACTTCTTAGATTTAGTGGGATCATCCTCATCCCCTTAACCATCTCTCCTTCTCCTATATAATGAAAGTTTTCTCAAGGAAGAGGTTAAACAAGATTGAATGGATAACTGATGAAAGAATTGTGTGAAGAAGCCTGTTTGGATTGAAGCTTGAAGTCTCTATTTTTATATCAAGTTGTACTAGATATTCTTCATGAAAGTGTAGAGAAAGTGTGTGTGTTGGAACCAAGGACCACTGAAAGGAAGCTTGCGACATTAAGGCGATTTGGTTGTATCTTGTACTTTGATCTAATATAATACATCGGCATGTCCCTTTCCCATAAAATCACTCTTATTTTATTGCATAACTCCTTAATCATATGCATAGGTTGACATTGAATATACTTTGCTATCTTCAATTTGGTTGGTTTGTGTTGTCTTGGACCTAATCTCCAAGAGCACCGAATTGAAGTAGGAACAAAATAGACCTAAGAAAGTAATATAAATGTATGTCACTCATTCCTTCTTCGTAGTAGATTCAATGATTGCAACTTAGAGAAAGAGTCATGTCTTGTCCTATTTTGTTCTAGATCCAAGTGGATCTAGGGAGATATGTTAGTGTCCGCATATACCGATTTATCCTGTAAAACGACCTCTCTCTATATCCCTCCCTTCTTCCCCATTTATTTCTCTTTCCTACTATCCTCCCTTTATCTCTCCTTAAATTTCTCTACCTCCCCCACCCTCTCTCTCTCCTTCCACTCCTTATCCCCGTATCTCAGAATTTCTCTCTCTATATTAATCTCTCCCTCTCTCTCTCCCTCTACCTTCTCTTCTCTCTTCGACGAATCTCTCTCTCTTGAGTAGGACTTAAGAACTGTGGCTAGCATCAAAATTGGAGGTTGAATGAGGCCATCCGTGACAAGATTGGTGTTTTCATTCTTGTTCTTGATGTTAAAGTGAAATTTTTGTAGATACGTGGTCAACCCGTGAGGACTATCATTCTATAACTTTTACTGTGTTTGTATGAATTCCAAAGGCATGTGATTAGTGTAGATGAGTGTTTCCTACACTAGAATGCAATGCTTCCATTGTCAACATGCCTTAATAATGGACTACATATCTTTGTCATGGGTGGGGTATATATGAACAACATCAGATATTGTTTCACTATGATATGATATTGGATTCCCATGCTAACTGAGGAGTGAATCGATAACATAATATGAATCACATGTCTAAATATCAAATGTCTATTACAGGTCTATAAAAATAAGGATTGTTTTTTATTAGTGGTGGAATTTCGAATCCTCGAATGATTTCTATTGGGAGGTGGCCCACAAAAATTTTCTTCACTCGACCCTTGGTCACCTAGCTCATGGCCCAAGAAATATGAGATAACCACAAAATAAACCTATGGCAGAAGTTGGCAAGGACCATGAAGTTGTAGAGTTCATTCATTTTCTTTGAGGTCGACCAATCATGGATAACCTGGATCCTAGATAGATCCACATGCACACCCTACTCATCCATGTTGTATCCCAAATATTGGATTCTCTCCATACCAAAGGAGAACTTATCAAAATTTTCATATAACTTGTGTTGTTACAGGTTTCCCAAGACCTGTGAAACATGCTTCAATTGTTCCTCCCAAGCTTTTCTAAAGATGAGGATTTCATCTACATATATTTAATACCCCTATGTTGAACCCAATTGTAAATATAAATACAACTGTAGGTAAGTTGGTGAGTTTTTTCAGATCTTTTTTGTATGCACCTTTCATGGCATAGTGCGTGCATGTACTGCACACTAAAATGATGAAGTGTGCACATGCTAGGATACCGCGCACAACAACTTAAGTCCCCACAATTTTGAGGCCATAGAGCCTTTGTGTACATGTTGTGTTTTATACGTTGTTGAGCCAGTTATTATAAGCTAGGAGGCTTATGTTTTGTATTAGGACAGAGAGCCTAAATGCTAAAGGCTAATGAGCCTATTTTTGTATATGTCTTATCATTAATATAATACATAAATGTGAATAGAACAACCACAGTAAAAGAGTATGGGGAACTAAACTCCACTAGTTGGGGAAAGGGGAGGGCTAAAAGTTAAGAAAAAGGGATAAGCTAGGGAGATAAGCCAAAAAAAATATTATGTTAATATTCCTTAAAGTATAAAGTATGGAAAATTACTTTATCCTAAGTTCTAAGGATGGGGACAAGTGGGCCAAAGTAGCTCCCAACATGACAAGTGCCAAGTTGGGAACATGCATATATATAGTTTGGAATTAGTTCATTTTGGGGGGCGATTCCTCCATTCATGCGATTATTCAGTCATCCATTCAAGGATTCCAGGATCATTCACTCACTCAGGGAGTTGTCCTCCGTACCTTCCTATCAATGTACCTGAACCTCTATCTATAGTCATACCTAGTTTTGTACCTGGCTAGCTTGGGAGCTGGACTGAAAAGTGGATTGTTAGGCCCGTGGGATATTGAAGAGGTGGGTTTTCAGGCCCCTGAGAAATCTCTCAAGGTGAAAGAATTGCTTGGAATTGATTTTTGAAGGTGCTAAAATGTCGCTACATGGTTCTGAGAATTTATGTCCGGCCTATTGCTGAAGCACGGAAAGGAAGTGGGGAAGCCAAGGACTATTGGCGTGCTAGTGTACATGATAAAATTTGGTGCCGCACGGAAAAATATTAGTGTGCAGGTGCACGCGCTAAAATTTGGCACCACGTGGAAAAATATTGGCATGTGGGCACGCACGCTAAAACTTGGCACTATGGAAAAATATTGGTGTGTTGGTGCATGCGCTAAAATTTCGCGCCACGAAAAAATATTGGTGTGCGGGTGCATAGGCTAAAATTTGGAGTTGCTTGGAAAAATATTAGTGTGTGGGTGCATGTGATAAATATAGCATTGTGCAGTGCATATTGAGTGATGCATGCGTAATACTGGCATGTGCTATGCACATGCATAATAATGGTGCACGTGGTGTGCACAATTTTGACATAACAGAGAGCGATTTTGTTGGGGCACGCACAATATGGGTATATGTTGTCGCGTGACAGTTTAGTTAATAATGCACGCAGAGTAACAGTGCATGGTGGGGACGTACTAAACATTGGCATGGTGCAGTGCATAGACTAAAATGTGCGCGAAATATTAGCATGCGACAGGTATTAGTGCAAGAACCAAAATTTTCTACAGTAGATATTGGAGTGCGACACAAAAGTAGTGCACACCAGTTATTGGTGGGACAAAGAAGTCATGCATAGTGGTTATAGGTGCGTGGAGCATGAATTACCTTGTGGTGTTGTTGTGCATGATAAATATGGGTGTGCAGGTTGAAATTGTGCTCATTAATTCCTTTGGATGGTGAACAACAATAGAAAACCAACGAATTTTTGTGAAATTTTATATTGTTTGAACATCATGTTTTTGCAGTGTGTTTTTTAGGCCCTTAACAGTGTTTTTAGCTACTTAAAAACCACGAGGCCCTTAACAGTGTCTTGAATTGTGTGCTTCAAGCTTACCATGCCTACATGTTCTCTTCCCTAGATTCCCCACAAAGAACCATCAAAAGTATAAGGAACCTACAGAGAAGCTTCCTCTGGCATGGACATGATCCTAGAAAAAAGTGGGCCTTAGTGAGTTGGGACAAATTTTGCAAACCAAAATCCTTGGGCGAACTAGGCCTCCGGGAAAAAGGAAAGATAAATAAAACCATGGGGGAAACAATTTTGTTGCTTTGGCTCAAATATCTAACTGAACTACGGGCCATACTCTGGAATCACAAATACACTCTGCACATCATAGATGCACATCTCATTCGGAAGGAAGATCAACTACAAGGCTCTAACATATGTAACACATCATGTAAAAATAGATCACTCATACATGCTCATGCATTTTTGAATGTTTGAATTTCTCAAAACGCTTTGTTTTGGAAGGACTCTTGGAAAAAACTTCCCCCATTGCAAGAAATGGATAATGTTCTCCTCTATTAGTATCACATCCAATATTTTGAGCTACTCAAAATTGCAAACCTATGGCTTAACATCTCTATTCATCCCCCTTGGTGAAGCTTAAAAATGCTCCCACAAGACCACCACACACCAACATACTATTGCCTACAGCAATGGCGAGACATGATAAGACAGAGGAAGATCTGCATTAGTGAGAATCTCGACATTCTTCGTTGGGGGTACACCCCCACTGGAACTTTCACAATCAAAGAGGGCTATCATCTATAATAAAATTTCCACAACCAACCGAAAGATCACTTATGGAATATCATTTGGAATTCCAAAATATGACCGAGAGTATCCATCTTTCTTTGGATTTTAGTCCAAAATAGAATATTGATTTGGGATAATCTCATGAAGCGAGGCTTCATGGGACCATCAATTTGGCATCTTTGTCATCATTCTCATCATTCTCATCATGGGCATTCTCATCATTCTCATCATTCTAGACATAAAGCCTTTTTTAAGAAACACTTATTAAAGCTTGATGTAAAATTTGCTTTACCTATGTTTAATGGAGATGCTAATCCTGAAAATCTAGATAATTGGATCCGATAGGTTGAATTATATTTTCATGTTCAACATATTGATGAAGAGGAAGTTAAAGTGAAACTGGATTCTCTTCGGTTGGAAGACATCACTCTCATATGCTGGGAGAGAAAAATTTAGGACAGAAGTAAGTGTGGTAATGTTCTTTCCTCATGATCAGAATTTAAATAAACGATAAGGAAGGAATTTTATCCATTGGATTTCTACATAAAGAAATGATGGAATGGAAGACTTTAAGGGAAAGTAAAGGTCAAACTGTACAAAGTTTCACATAATAATTTAGGAAGAAAGCTCTTGCATTAAACATTCCTTTGGATTTTTATGAAACTTTGATGAAGTATATTGGCGCACTTCACATTTATATTCATCATACATTGCTCTTGTTTAACCCCACAAGTCCTGATGAAGTTTGTGTGCAAGCCACTCACCTTGACAATAGGGGAAATCATCTTCAAGTAGATCCCACAAAGAAACCTTCCAATCTCCCACATAAGACATTTAACAAGTTTAAAAGGAAGGACAAGAAGACCACCACACTGATGAGAGAAGGAGGAAAGCCATCATGCACTCAATTCAAGAAAAGTGGTCACGATGATTAACTTTGTTGGAAACTGCATCTAGAGTAGAGACCAAAATAGTTTAGTGGAAAGGGGAAGACAAAAATCATGGCTACAGTGTAACAAGATCTTGGTTCTGATTCAAGAGACGAAGGAAATATCACAACAATTGGATTACACGGTAAATATTCCCTTCATGCTAGTTCAAATTCCAATAATGAATCTCATGATGATGAATGAAAGAGGAATGAATTATTTCATATAAGGGTTGTATCTAAACACACTTATATAGATACAATATTTTATTTGGGTTCCCAAATAAGCTTGATATCTGAAGCACTTGTCAAAATGATGGATCTTGAAATGAAACCACATCCAAAGCCTTATCCTCTTGGTTGGGTATGTGATAAAGAAAAACTTAATGTCACCAAACAATATAGGGTCAGATTTGATATTGATTCAAAGTTGATTGATGAAGTGGATTTGGATGTTGTATCACTTGATATATGTGGCATAGTGTTGCAGAGTCCTTATCTTTATGATAGAAAAGAAGTATTTTTTCATCATGAGAAAAAATGCCACCTTACTAAGGGGTGAGTGGAATATATTGTTATGGCTCACAACATGAGGTTAAACACAACACTTGTTAGTGCAAGACAAATGAAGAGACGCATAAACAATAATAAGAGATATGTACTCATGGTCGTAAGAGAGAAAGATGTCAGAAAATATGATGCTTTCGAGGGATGTGATCCTTCCAATAAGAAAGAATTAATTGATGTTTTTTCTAAGTATGATGATATTTTATAGGAACCAGATGGATTACCTCCTAAGAGGTAAATCCAACATTAGATACACCTTCAGTATGATTATCCTCTTCCTAATGTGGGCATGCACAGGATGTTAGTTGTAGAGATGACAGAGATCAAGAAACAAGAACAGGGCTTATTGGATCAAAGGGTCATCGGGCCCAATTCGTCTCCTTTTGGTTCTTCGATCATGGTGGTGCCAAAGAGTGATGTCACATGGAAAATGTGTGTCAATTACTAGGCCTTAAATAAAATCATAGTGAAAAATCAATACCCTCTCCCTCGTATATATGATTTACTTGATCAGTTAAAGAATGTTGTTTATTTCACTAAGTTGGATTTGGATAGTGGATACCACCAGATTAGGGTTGTAGAACATGATGCATGGAAGAATTCCTTTAAAACCAAATAGGGATTGTTTGAGTGGTTAGTTATTCCATTTGGGCTCTGTAATGCTCCAACAAATTTGATTCGTGTGACGAATGATGTATTCAGGCCTTTCCTAGATGATTTTGTGATTCTATATTTAGACAACATTTTTATTTTTAGTGGGACTTGGGATGAACATGTGAGGCATGTAAAGAAATTATTGGATACTTTGCAAAGGGAAAAGTTGTATGTAAATCTCTAAGTGTGAATTTGGAAAGACTGCACTTATGTACTTAGGTCTTGATCTAATATTGATCCTTCCAATATTGATCTAATTGTAAATTGGCCTGAGCCCAAAAGTGTAACCGAGATACATATATTCTTAGGGGCAGTCCAATATTGGAGGAGGTTCATGTCAAACTTCTCCTTTATAGAAACTCCTTTGCATGCCTTAATCAGTGTGAAAAACTCTTTTCAGTGGGGAGGAAAGAAACAAAAATATTTCGACACTTTGAAGGAAGATATCAATACCACACCAATATTAGCACTTTCAAATATTCAACAGCCCTTTGAGATTGATACAAATGCCAGTGGATACACCATGGGTGCATTTTTCAAGAAATATCGTAAGCCTATCTGTTTAGTATTGAATGGTCAGTTCACCTGGAGAAATAAGCAAATGAGCCAGCATCAGTTTGCAACAAGACTCGACAAATTCATAGTGTCAGAGTCAATCATAATGCAAGGGATAGCCCTAGACTGCAACAGTCTCCCATGGGGGCGATTTGATCACTGTCCAGTACAACTAGAAGTCATCTTGTAGACCACACGAAAAAAATGACCCTCCAGATTTGAGAAATTCTAGATGGAACACCCGACTTTCAAAGAAAATATCAAACAGTGGTGGTGTGAGGAGAAACCAGAGCAAGGGACAAGGATGTTCCAACTCTACAAGAAACTAAAATATATCAAATATAGGCTCAAGGAGTGGAACAAGGACACCTTTGGTAATGTAAACCAAGAGAAGAACAAAATTGAAGAAAAAATCAAAAAGCTCCAGGAAACCTGCATTTTGGAGGGCTACAATGAGGAGCGGAAAAAGGAGGAGATCCAGATGACCCAGGATTGGGATGAACAGTGCAAGATAGAAGAAACTCTTTGGCAAGAAAATTCTTGGATCAAATGGCTATAGGAAGGAGAAAGGAGCACCAAGTTTTTTCATAGAACAACCATGGCCAAAAGAGACCACAACAAAATCTTGAAGATAAGGGACCGGGATGGCATAGAAAGCGAATCCCATAAGGATATTGAAACAACTCTGGTAAAACACTTCCACGGGATAGCCCAAGAACCTAATCAAGATAGAAAGGAGGCCATACAAAAGGTAATCCAGCATATCCCTTGCCTGGTAATGGATGAACAAAAATGCAACCTGATCAAACCCATTGTGGAGCAGGAAATAGACCAAGCACTCTAGGAAATGCCGAATGGAAAAGCCTCAGGTGCAGATGGTTTCACATTGGAGTTCTTCAAATCTTGCTAGGAAATTGTCAAACATGACATCTATAGGGTAGTGGAAGACTCTAGAAGGTCAACCTCCATTCCGAAGGCACTAAATGCTACATTTATTACACTCATCCCCCCAAAAAAAGAAGCCAAAATTCCTGATCGTTAGAGACCTATAACATTGTGGAACGTGGTGTATAAGATAATTTCCAAGGTTATAGAAAATAGATTGAAACCACTCCTACCCACACTAGTTTCACAAGAGTAGGTAGGTTTCGTGGAAGGAAGTAAAATAACGGACAATATTATCCATGCCCATGAACTTATCCACACCCTGAAGTTGCAGAAAAGAGGAGGAATGATAATGCAACTGGACCTAGCAAAAGCTTATGAAAAAATCAGCAGGCACTATATGGTCAAGACCATGGAAGCCTTCGGTTTCACCCAACACTGGATCAGATGGATTGTTGACCTAGTTTCCACAACAAGCTTCTCGCAACTAATAAATGGAGCCCTTGCCAAACCTTACTGGCCCACGAGAGGCATCAGGTAGGGAGACCTGTTTTCCCCCTTCATTTTCATCTTAATGATGGAAGGACTCAGTCCAAGAATAAAAAGCACAACCGAAATAGGGGAAATAAAAGGTATCAAACCCTACGAGAATTTACTAACATCTACACACCAACATTTCATGGATGATACCTTACTACATGGCACACCCACGGTCAATGAAGTGAAAGCCTACAAATGAATATTATATGAGTTCAGGGAAGCCTCAGGGGAAGATATAAATCAGTCGAAATCTATGATCTTCTTCTTTAATACCAACTCTTCCATCCAAAGGAATTTGGCCAACATCTTGGTATTTGAACGCAAAAACCTCCCAACCAAGTACTTGGGCATCCCCTTGATAGAAAAAGCCTACAAGCTGTCAACTTGGGAAGAAATAGTCAACAACCTACAAGACTGGGTAAAAACCTGGACGTGCAGGTCCCTCAACCTAGCCAGAAGACTTATCTTAACCAAGTCAGTTTTGTAAGCTATCCCAACTTTTCTAATGTTAGTCTTCCCCTCCCCCAAGGGGATTATGCCAAAAATAAGGACCATACAAAGGGAATTCATGTGGCGAGGAGAAGAAACAAGGAAAAAATGGGCACTGGTAGCTTTGGAGAAAGTATGTAAGAGAAGAAGAAAAGGAGGCCTAGGACTACACGACCTGCGAGCGACCAACGAAGCCTATGGCGAGAAACTCTGGTGGTGATGGTTCAAAGAAATTACCATGCCATGGGTCAACCTATGGAAGGAAAAGTATGCAATGGACATTAGTGATCAGGATAAAATCTGCTTTAGAGGCACCAGGGAAGGTTCTTCCATCTGGAAGTTATCTTGGCACAACAAGACCTGGATCTAGACACACAACTTTTGTGAAATAAGGAATGGTAGAACCGCTTGATTCTAGGAAGATGCCTGGCAACAAGAACCCAAAATGGAAAAACCTGGTCAGGAGGAACTACAACAGTAGATTATGGAGCAAGGCAAAACCCAAGTCTACCATTACTGGAAATAAGAAACAAACCACAACAAATGGAGAATCTGAAACACTCTCACTCCATAGACAAGAGACCAGACTACAACAATAGTAAAAGAGGTGGAGGAGGAATTGGGGAGATGGAAAATAACAGTCATAGATGGCAGTGACCAGCTGAGATGGGGGAACAAAGCAGGCTTGGAATTCAACCTTAAATAATTACGCTACTACATAGCAAACCAGAACCAAGAATACATGACGCAAAAATGGGAGAATCTCTGGAATAGCCCCCATTGGCCAAAAATAAAAATCTTCTAGTGGCTACTACTACACAATCGAATCCTAACATGGGAGAACTTAAAGAAGAGAGGTTTCATAGGCCCCTCAATATGTCACCTATGTGAAGAAAAGGAGGAAACAACAAACGATCTCCTGGATAAATGTTCCTACATAGATAAAGTATGGGACTGGGCAGAAAGAATCTTTCGACAGTCTAATAGGGTCAGAGGTAATATTGCCACAAATATAACCACATGGAGGGGAAACTATTGTGAAAGCGAAGAGGTGAACCTCTATTGGACCCTCATCCCCACCATGATCATCTGGGAAATATGGAAGGAACAAATTAGGTGCATATTTAGGAATCAAATATGGACGGATGGAAAGATCAAGGAAACAATTAGAGCTATGACAAGAGAAATGGTATAGAGCCACAACTCCTAAATAGGAGGAGAAAAACTCACAAACCAGGATCTTAGAATCCTAGAGGCCTTTTAACTAAAAAGATGACACAACCCCAGGCAGGTGAGACTATTGCCGCAACTACAAGTAGGTGAGGGCAACTAGAAACCACCACCAGAGGGCTCCCTCAAGCTGAATTTTGATGGGGCGTCGAAGGGTAACCCAGGATGGACATGTATGGGGGGAGTAATCAAGGACAATCAAGGAAAAATTATCCGACTGTACACTGAGATTTTGGTAAACTCAACTAACAACACTGTGAAATTTCGAGCATTGGAGACTGGCCTCGAGATACTATGCAGGGAAGGAATGACCAATGTAGTAGTGGAAGGAGAATCCATGTTGGTCATCAACACAGCAAGGAAACTCCAAAATGACACCAAAGTGGGAAAAATCCAAAGGCATTAGTGCTTGGCATACTCCCTACAAAAAATTTAGGAACATTTGCAGACAGGGATCACAGTTGAGTTGCGCCGGGTTCGAAGGTCAACAAGTGGACTAGCGGATAGAATATCTAATGAAGGGGTCAACAAGGAAGGAACGGAAATGGATTCCACATGGAATAAAATCTTGGAAGGTCAGTTTCAGACAGACTATTCCCAACTAGTGGCAAAGGACTATGATGACAACCAAATTATGGGCGACCACATCGAGGCTGGAGGCACAAAATTAATTGAAGGGCAATTAATATCCAGGCAGAATCTGATAGGCCACATTCTCAACATGAGTTTCAGTGCAGATCCCAGTCACACCACAAGAGGAGGTACGACACCATGGTCCTGTCAATAGAATGAAGTACAATGGTTGTTCATGGGAGAGTGAAAAGGTAATCCACAGCCGACAAAGGACGAAGATCAAAAGGATAGCCCAAGGGAAGTAATGGGTACACCTGAGCCATGCACAGGTTCCAAGGGAGGAAATTATTGGTGTAAAAAGTACAAGGAAAATGATTGGTGCCGGGGCAATGGAAGGAATCCCAAGAACACACACTCTGAAACAGAGAAAAAGGAATGAAAGTTACGCCTTTATGGGAGATCCATGATCACTAGGGAAAAATAACCTCTGGGGAAACCCCATAAAAGAAGAAACATCAGGGATAGCAACAAAACAACGAGTAGCAATTACAGAGACTAGGAAGGGGATAATAGAGGTGGAGGACGAAGTCACAAGAAGAGACACTGCATTCAAACATAGATGGTGAGAATGAAGAACACACAGAGTAAGAGGGGGACCCAAGGGTAGGAACTCCCAACAAGCGCCTGAAAGATCACTAGGATGGAATAGGTGACCATAGAGGCCAAAGGAACCTTTATTGAATAGGTTGATACAAAAGGAAAGGCGTTCATCGATAGATGGGAGAGGGAAGTCAACAACAAGTGCCAGGGAAAATCCTTGGTGGAACTCATCAAATAAGTCGACAGGATAAGGGACCCATGGGCCACACAGCCCAGGAAAACCCTCTACCACAAAATGGTGGAGGAAGAATGGCTCACAAAAATGTTGATAAGTAAGCTGAGAGATGACAAGTGTGAGACCAAAAGGGGGGAAAATGAGGCCACTAAANGGATAAGGGACCCATGGGCCACACAGCCCAGGAAAACCCTCTACCACAAAATGGTGGAGGAAGAATGGCTCACAAAAATGTTGATAAGTAAGCTGAGAGATGACAAGTGTGAGACCAAAAGGGGGGAAAATGAGGCCACTAAAAGGAACACATAGAAATTCTGAGCCACCTCAGTAACCTGGAGGCCAGCGCAAGACGAATAGAGAAGGACCAGATGAACCAGAGTGAAAAATTGGAAAGACTGGTAGGACAGTTCCAAATATACCTTCTCTATTTCCACCACATGGAAATCACTCCAGCAGACCGATGCATCACACCATATTACATCAGAAGGACGTGCACGGTGGAACAGAAAAAGGAGAATGCAACAAGGAAGGAAGGAGAGGAAAGAAACCCATTCCTCTTGGAATAGCACAACCTCAACCAGAGGTCCTTCTGTCTATCAGTGTCTGAGAAACCCTCATTATGCTTTCATGGCTTTATGTTTTTTCTTATGTATAGGTTTTTCAAATGAATTTTCGGAGACTGGGTCGGTTTCCCCAGGTGGTGACCCAGGCCTCCCTCCGCCTATGTAGACAACGCAACTTCGGGGCCCCTGACCTGGTTTCCTTTTTGGAAGATCAGGGGTTGACCCTCCGTTACTTTTTGTACTATATTTTTCTCAGTAATACAGAATCTCAAATCACTTACAAAAAAAAAGAAGTTATTTTTTTTTTTTAATTCCATGACAAAGTTGAGTCCATGTGATTCATTTTTTCATTGAAGTTATTTTGTTTTTTTTTAATTCTATGACAAAGTTGGGGCTAGGGAATAATTATTAATGGTATTTATACTTGAAAGAATTAATTTTTTTTTATAGATGCTTAAATAACAAAAGTATTTTATATCCAAAAAAATGAAAATTAACATGTCATCCTATAAAAATGTATGTAAAAACAAAGTTTAGATTATAATAGAATAACTATATTTGTTGAAAATTTAATTCTATGCTCATTAACTATCATCAAAATAATTTTAAATGAGTGTGATCAAAATAATTTTAAATAGTGGTCATTATCTACCTATACTTATGATTTAGAAATCTTGCAATGGATACCTTATTTAAAATATTGCAATTTATTCATAAAACACATATAAATTTATCAATTTTATGATTAAGTGGTTTTAACAAAAAAAACAATTGTAATGTCTTCTCTTTTTAGAAAAGACATTAAATAAATTTATATGTTATATATGTAAGTATTAAATAGTAAAATAAAGTTATATGTTATATATGTTTCAAAATAAGTGTCTCTACAATTATTATCCCTATATGTTATATGTAAGCACACAAATAAAAAATGGGGAAAAACGAGAAAACATGCATCTTAGCATGACAAACTATACCAGATGATGGTGAGTGTGAGGGAGAGATATCATCGTGTTGTGAGTCATATTCAAACTCCTCACAACTTTCAAATTTTGAGAAACAGGATTCTGGGATGGTGGGAGAG
>SNQJ01S0139560.1:0-21054 GCA_010110895.2 Picea sitchensis | reverse complement strand
ATATATATATATATATATATATATATATATATATATATAATCTTTAGATAACCAATAGATGCTCAATTTGATGTCCTACAAAATGTGTTTTTGGTTTTAAGATGTATTCGACAGTTATAAATAATTTTTAAAAGTAAAATTTTATGTCTAATTAAAATGTGAAAACATAGATTTGATGGGGAGATATATACCGAAGTTTTGAAATTTCATTTGAATAAGTTGTGTGTGTGTGTGTGTGTGTGTGTGTATTTCTATTTTCACTATTAAATGTATTTTTCTGTTTTGCAATTAATTGCATGAGTTGTACATATAGCTCGAATGAGTCCATGTTTCTTGTATACTTTTAACCTACTCTTTGACAATAGAGTTGTCGTTTCATTCTTGTTCCAATAATGTCAATTTGCAACCCTATTTTCTCCCAACGATTCTGAATTTGCAGGTTGAAAATCCTTTACGATCTAAGTGTGTAGGTTTTGTCAATTTGCAAGTTGAAAACCCTTCACAATTTGAGTGTGTAGGTTTTCATATTTAGTCATGATAATGCATAAACTTTCTCAAATTAAAATGTGTATGATATTTCAAAATGTCCAACATTTAAGGTGGACACTCCACCCATCATCGAAGACGAATAAAACCATAATGATAGAAAAGAGTGTAGGGTGGGAGAATGATTGGAGAATCAAGAGTCATTGCAAACAAAGAAGAATTAGTGTCAAGGATAGGAAAATTTTAGGTTTATGATCAAAATTTTAAAAAAGAAAAGAAAAGGGGAAAAAGAAAATAAAACATAACTAATTTAAAATACAAAGAAAAGATAAAAGGAAAATTGCAAGGTAAAACTAAGTTAAATCGAAAGATAAATTAGGGGAGAAGAATTAGGGCCAAGGATAGAAACAAATGAAAAAAATTAAATTGAGAATTCAAAAGATGAAGAAAAATTAAAGGGGTTAACGACCAAGATGATGAAAGGTTGGTTTCTAATATTGACTAAGTTTGTAGTCGTCTTCCCAATTAAAAGTATTAGGATGTTTTTCAATTTCCAACGCTTCTTGAATAATATGAGAGGAGTGATAGGGCGATAAAGCTAGAATTTTGGTTTGGTAAAAAAGAATGAGAGGTTTAGATTTGTAAGAATGTTCAGTGATAACTGACTTGGAAATGCAGTTGTAGAGAGTGTCAACTTTATGTTATTTTAGATGGGCTTTGAAGGATATGTTAGTTTGGCCTGTGTATGATTTGACATAGGACAAAGGAATTTGATAGACTTCTTGGTCAAGCATGGGGTCATATTTATCCTTAGCTATTCTAAATAATTGTTTATGATTTTTATAGGGTTTAAAGGGATTTTTAATTTTTTGGCCAAAATATAGAAATATGATTTGCAGTACCTTGGATATAGGGAAGAGATTAAACAAGAGCTCGAGGAAGGGATGAGGAAGAAGATTTTTTAGATTTAGAATGGTGAGCTGAGTTAAAGGCCTTGTTGATTTGACAATTTGAATAGCCATTAGCTACATGGAATTTTGTAAGGTGGCATTTTTCCTTCTGAAGGAAAGGATGAGCATATACTAGGATGGATTTAGAAATGAGAGTTTTAAATATAACATATTTCTAGGTAGGGTGATGGTGCGAAAGGGAATAAAGTTAATGGTCAACGTATTTTTTTAGTAAACTTAGTGGGTAAGGGTGCCATCGACTAGACGAGAAATAAGAAAATCCAAAAAAGGGATAGAGTTTTCCTTTTGGATTTCCATAGTAAATTGAATATGGGGAGAAATGTTGTTAAGATGGTTAAATAAAAAGGTAAGAGAGGGATGGCCATGAGGCCAAACAATGAAGGTATTATCAACAAACCAAAACAAGAATTTGGGCTTAAGATGGAAAATATTTAACGCTAGGTGTTACTAGGAAAATATCTCTATAGCATGGGGTAAACCACAACAGACAGAATGACACGTAGAAATCAAATCTAATCCCAAGTATGCTATATAAATGAAATGCTAACAAGACAAGGCCAATAGCCTACCTCGTCCGAACGTTTGATGAAGACCACCATTGAGCACATAACTCAAATATTTATACCTGCAACTTGTCCTCAATAACCAAGATACACAAGCATATGATGACAATATATAATGTTAGCATATATATTAGCACAATCCATTAAAATACATGAAAAATACGCCCATGGAGTAATAATTTGAATATTTGCAAGATATCAATTGGACAAGAAATGAGTATTTCTATTAAAATAATTAGCAGGAGTATATAGGTGAATTTTTTTTGTAACAACACATATCAGAACTGAGAAACTAAGTCCCTCCAGTTAGGCCTCCACCAAAGGCAATCTCATATAAAGGATCCAATTAGGTTCTCCATCACAAAGAAGGAAGAGCTTGAGGGCTAAACAAGGAGTTCAGACTTTCAAGGACAAAGGGATGCAGACCCAATATGACGTGAAATTTCTCTAGAGTATCTTTTCTCTCAAAGTTGAATTCTTCTCTCAAGGCTTGGATATGGCTCAATTTATAGAATTCAAATGGAACTAAATTTCTGAGTCAAAGTGTTTCCAATATATGGAAGGTCAAGGATCATGGATCTCGTGACATGGCATGGAAACTTGACATAATTTTTAATTCTGAGCACCAAACCTGATGTACATGAGTTGTAGTGGAGCAACCTACGTATACACTTGTTGCCTAACTGATAGAGCACGTATATGTGGAAAAATGTGTTTTTTTGGCTCTTGAAGGTACAAAAGGGTACTTCAAGTCTGCATAGTTCTAGCGGGAAACCCCCCCCTATGACTACACCAGGGTTCAAAATGTAGGTAGATCGATTAACCGTATAAAAGTCAATTAATTCTCTAAACTACCCCAAACATACCAAAACTCATATGAAGAAAGAAAGGAAAAGGAGATAAGGTAACTATACCTCTAATCCCACGTCTGGTGATGACCTCCTCATGCTTGGAAGTTTCGCTGACTACACGCCTCCTCCTAGGGCTGACCTGCATCCAAGGATAGACAAAAAGGACATGACAAGCATGTTATTCCATATACAAATTAGGGTTAGATGTTATAATATCAAACATAAATCAACAAAAATATTCAGTACACCATCATTTGGGACAGGAAAAGTAATTCTTTTATTAATAACACAATGATTATACCTTTACAATCAAAGTCGGCTACCGCTCCGTGAACCTGGTTCAGGATCCTCTTCACCAAGATCCAAGTGCACCTTTGTATGAACTTCTCCTCTCAACCTTCTGATCTCTTCTTGGGAAGTGAATGGGTTCTGATGGAGGAAGAAGGGGCTAATGAGGGAATGCTGAGGCAATTCTCACAAAAGGGCTGCAATATCTTGGGCAAGGAGGGGAAGTGAAATCGGGCAGAGTTTCATTGTTCTTATGTCTAGCTGTGAAATGAGACCCAAACACCTCCTTTATATGGAAAAAGGATGGTTATTCGGTTGGGTGATGGGCTATACTGGGTGGATTAGTTGGGAAACTACCCAATAGTCCGTAATCTCAACAAATTCCTTGCAACTTTTGCAAGTATACGCGGGCTGTAATGGTGCATAATGCGTATGTACGCGAGTTGTAGTGGTGAAACAAGCATATGTACATGGGTAGTAATGCATCATCTAAAAATTGGAGCAGCCTAAGTATGTGTGTGGACTATAGTGGAGTAGGGTGTGTACATCTTCTAAAAATTGTTTTTTTAAGAAGATCAACTCAATAGTGCTTTGGAAAAAAATGCAAGAGGGCCAAGGCTGTGTATGCATGTGTAGAGAAATTTATGGTTATAACAGATGCCTACTAATGTGTGAGGTCAGAAGAGCATCTGATGGCATAAATACATTACAAAATATTCACCAATGTACGAAATCGAGTGAGCCCGGGACCAGAGTTCGGGAGGTGCCATCTGCAAAATAACAGTTGTCTCTCCGAGGCGGGCATAACCATGCTCAGGATGAAATAAATCATGGATTCCAATCAAATACACTGCATATCCATGTCACATAACTATATAAAGTGTAGCCCCGAGCAATACACAATGGATCTACATCTCAAAATCAAAGATATACAAGTATAGTATCCATCTTCAAGAAGCCAATAACACCTGGTGGCTGGAGATGAGGACTTCATAGCTTGAGAAACAAATTCAAGATCTTAAAAACTCGGGTAGGAGTATGATAGGAGTGCATAACTCACTACCCTGAGGTCTTCGACTACTCATTGGGAAAATACAAGAGGATCTTGATGATCAGGAAGAGAACTTCGTTGATTTTGAATCAGGACTTGACTAGACTCTCAGGATGTCTAACTCATGAATTCAAGAGACAAAATGCAGAAAGGCTGACTCGGGTTGGGTGAAACTTCCCTTGGAAAAAATCACGAAAGATGATCAGATTCAAGTAGCATGACATTGACATAAGTTTACGATGCAGGAGGCAACGCAAAATCTCCATGTGTTTGGAAGAGTAACCAAACAGAGGAGGACACAACTCTAAGTAGCGAGAACAACTTCCTAAGGTCATATTATATCCCAATGCTTGAAGAACAAACGAAAGGATGTGCTTTTTCCAAGGGTGACTCATTGCGCTGCCAAAAAAATGAATGCATATTTCATGCCCCCTCTTTTTGGGTTTTTTTTATTTTTTTGTCTTTTTCAATTTTTTAAAGAGCTTGAAAAAGAATAAAAGAATGCTACATTACAAAGGAGGAATGAGTGTCACAAGCAAGCATACTAGTTCTAGGTGCAAGGAACACACTAATGCTCAGAGCAAGGAGACATGTGGAGGAGAAGAACACTTGGGGAAAATTCCTCCATGGGTCAAGGTGTGAGGTCATAGAGGCAAAGTGCTACAAGGATTGCGTATAAGGCATGCTTCAAAGGTTCAATTGAGAGCAACATGGAGATGACATTAGGCCAAAGACATAGAGATGCAAATGCGATTAGAAAGACACAATGAAACCCCCTTCAATGTATTTTTAACGAGCTCAAAGAAGGTAAGATCGATAGTTTTTTCACGTTTAGAGAGTCTGAAATAATGTAAAATAAGACTCCAATGAGTACCTTTTTCGGAGATAGTCTAGTCGGTTTGAAAAAGGGATAAAATGGCACCAAAAATACGTCTATTCAAAACCATTTTAACGAGTGTGACAAAGACAAGCTCACTCGACAATTTTTTCAATTTTAAGGAGTGTGAAAAGAGCTTAACTATGGACTCACAACCTTTTTTCTGATTTTAGTCTCCTTAGCCTGAAAAAGTACAAAAGTTACTGAGGAGAAATCTCCCGACAAGATGAATCTCCCGAGGCGTACCTTTTTCCTCCATAATCTACAGGCCGGAAAAGGGGTAAACTCATGCTAGTAGATGTTCTTCTGGACCAATTTAACAAGTGTGAAAGAACAAGGTCACTCAATGATCTTTTCAATTTAGGGAGTCTGAAAAGAGATTAACTATGGACTCCATGGGGGTTCCTTTTTCGTAAGTAATATCCAAGGCCCGAAAAAGGTGATAAACCAAAAACCAAGGAGAATGTTCCTTTTTCGTAAATTTAGTCCCTCAGGCCCAAAAAAGGGTTAAAATTATGCATGAGAATACTCTTCTAGCGAACCAAGGTTCCTATATTATACCTTTATTCATACAATTGACCATTCGAACCGAAAAAGGGGTAAACTACTACCGGACAGGCGTGCCTTCAAATTTGAGTTTGGCGAGCGTGAAGGGAAAAAAGATCACTTGGAAATATTTTCATGTTTAGAGAGTCTGAAAAGGGCTTAAAGAAGACTCTAGAAGGTTACTTTTCTCAGTTAATCCAAACAAGATTGAAAAGAAAAAATGCAGTCTCGTCGAATGTTGGTTTCGGATTTCAAAGCGAGCTTGAAAGATAACAAAGCGTGCTCATTTTGGGAGTTCTGAGGGTGAGGCAAAGAATGATAGTGAATTAGACGAATGAGGCTCAATCCTGTAATCATGATAGGACTAACAAGGACTCCCTAGACTAAAGTCATTATAGACATAATGGACACCAAAATACAACAAGGATCTATCTAGGGCATCCATGTAAAAGTAGGATCTACCACCTAACCATGACACTTCTAGAGTAGAAATGAAAGTTCTGTGTCACACTTCAGTGGGATCGATCGTATGGCAAAGAGGAAAAGACAACGAGATGCAGAAAGTGGAGGTGAAATCCTAACTTATATGCAAAAAGTTGGAAAAAGGACTTTGACCAAAGGACCTTTAAAGTGACCCATATCCCAAAAAGTTACCAAACCAAAAGGAAAAGTGTATCATAATATCCAATAAGAAACTCAGGAATGGAATCAAATGATTTCCAAGCCAGGAAAAATGACAAAGGGGGTCAAAAAGGTGGAAAAAAGGGCCAAAAAAGTCTATAAATAGAAGCTGACAGTTCATTTTCACCATTGCAATTTGAAAATTGACTAAAAGGAGAAAAAAACCCCGATGCTAAAGAAGTTGATTCCGGGAGCTTCAAAGGACGAAACGAACTTCCACTCGGACCAACTAAGTAAAAAATCGTCCCTCTTGCACTTCAATTCCTTTCTTATGCATTTTTTTTTGGGGGGGCGCTCTCCTAAAATGAGTGGCCCTACATGTACGTGGGTTGTCCAAGGACAACTCACGTATGTACTCAGGAAGAAAAAATTATGCTTGCATACATACGCGACTGATACCATATAAACCCGCATACACTCTCAAAGGCTTGGAAAAGACTTAAAATGCAAGAGCTAACTCCCTTTTTATCTGCCATGGAACATGGTGTATGTCCATTAGAGGGAGAGGGAACACGAGGACATTGATTTATTGGTCGATGAGGACCCTGCTGCCATTGTCACATTGAAACAATGTGGGTTGTGGAAGTTCTTCTGGTGTCAATTTATGAGGGCACGAACCAGGCTACTGAATTCCCTAATTGTCTACTGGCATTCGGATGCAGAGGCATTCATGATAGAGGGACAATTTTTGACTCCAATGACTGAGGACATTTACTTCTTGACTGGCCTCTCGAGGAGAGGGGAACCAGTCAATATGCAGACATTCCCCCCTAGGCCTCTTAACATTGAGGACTACATCAAGATGTACTATGAGGTCGACACTGAGAAGGTAGGTTCTCAAGTGCCAATTCACAAGATCACCAATTTGTCTTTGAGAGTGATCTTGCTACTTATTGGGTGGATTACTGGATCTGCAACCCTTCACCAGGCTTGTCAGGCACACATGCATTGTTCTATTTAGTGCCATGAGGCACACATATACGATTGGAGTATGACCATGCTCACATGTATGAAGAGGCAGTTGACAGAGTGTTGAGAGCGCAACAACAAGAACTTCGGGTTTAACACTATCCTTTGCTCATTCTTCTTCTTCGAGAGTGCCCAGTCTAAGTCCTAGAGAGACTGTTCAGGGGCATGTGGCCTCCTTCCTCACAGTATGTAGATGGGAAGCATTTTTTCCATGACAGGGGGGAGGGAGGACCATAGAGGCCTTTGATGACAAATTATTTGACTGGTGGGCATGAAAGATTCCAATGATAGAGGAATACCCCTATGCTGGAATCAACTTTTCCAGTGATCCAAACATGCCCATGCCTCCCGGAGAGGAGTGAGGAGAACTGGGTAACATGTTTTTTAAAGGTTTTTAATTTTTAATTGTTTTTATATATATCATTTTTATATGTATCACAGTACTAAATTTTGTATATGTTATGTATAGATGTGGGACCAGTGCGCTTGACGGACTTCACGAGGACTCGACGACGTCCCCGACCAGAGGCGAGACCAACAACAACCGATGGACCAACAACCACAAGGGGACCTCTAGCTAGAGAGGTTGAGAGAGTTTTGAGGCGGGTGGAACACAACCTCACCACATTCACTCGTAATGTTCCTATGGCCGATATTGTAACATCCCAGGTTTTGAGCCCCATATTAAATAATGTTTTTTGTTAATTTTCAAGAGGCTAGAGGGTCCAAACAATTAAAAGAGGCTGGTGTGCCTAATAAATGTAATGTTTTGATCATTATTTATAATAAACACATCACTGGCTGCTAGACAGACAAGTACTAGAGTTATAGGGGGCTATGATTTCACAAGAGAGGGGCTTGCGGGGCTAAATGTTTATTTCCTATTTTGATTACCCTTTTGTCTAAGGGAGTGGATCAATTATGTGACATTCTTGGGGGGAAGGCCAGGAGCTTCTTGATTCCCCACGAATTACTTAAACCCACCCTTGGTCTGGTTGGGGGGTTCGCTCATTCGCTCATTCATTGGGTCATTCGTTCACTCACTTTCTCACTCATTCATTCATTTCATTCTTACCTATCACTCATTCATCCTTCCTCATCCATGTCTTGGCTTGGGGAAAGGGAAACAATCTGCTGAAGAGTATCCATGGTATTGTTGGATGTAAAGGTCACTGGTGTAATCCAACCCTGACTTGAGGTGTGCATGTTTGAGATGCATTGGCCTGTGTCCAACTTTGTTCACAGCTGTGAGTCTTGAGAGTTACAACATGGATATTCTGGACCAGTTGCGTTGGAGCCTTGGAAGGAGAAGGATTGCCTAAGGGATTGCATGGAAGAGAAGGGCGGGGGTCCATTCTCTTGGGTGGTGCAGGATGGGTAGAAGAGAGTTGGGTTCTTGGATTGTTGCAAGTGCTGGGAAAACCTATGAGAGATTGAGTGCTAACTAGTTTGGGAAGACAAGTAACACTCTAGAAATGTCCTTGTGAATTCATAGCCCTGGCTCAGGGGTGACACTACTGTTGAGATTTACAACAATGGTGTCTGCGCTTGGGTGGAACGTCCTTGGTCTGCAACTAGTTGGTGTCTTCTTTTATAAAGATAAGTTCTCTCTGTTATGGTATTATTTACCTGTATATGAATGTATTCTGCTATGTATTTATTTATCGTTTAATTGAATCTTTAGAATATGCATGCTTGTTGGTTATTGTGGTGCATGTCATTACATCTTTTCTTTTATGCATCCTTATTATTTTAAAAAGGTATCGGTAAGAGAAATAATCCCAAGGGTGGGCTTGAAGGTAGCGTACCTCGACCTGTGGGTGGTGAGGTATGTTACATTTTGGTATTATAGCTACTGGTTGAAACACCGGGCCTGTATGGGCTGGATCTATTAGTCAGAGTCTCATGGTTGAGATCGATTTATGACCTTAAAGTCAAAAAGCACAGGAGGAATGACATTGCAGATTCCGTGCAGAAGCTAGGACGTTAGAGATCCTTTGTAAGGGATCGAAGGATTGTGATCGTCACTTTCAAATTCAGGAGCAATTGCCACTGTGGGATCAAGAGAGATCTTAGATCGTTGGATCGGAGGGCAGGTGAACAAGGGTTGTCCAATGAAGGTGAAGAAAAAGGTTGAGTAGGTTTAAGTCTCAACTGTTAGATCTGTGCACGAGCGAATGTGAGTCATAGATCTCACGACTATTCAGAGGATCGACACTCTGGGAGAGGCAAGCCCTCATGTTGCATGCAAGAAAATCTCCTGAAGTCCTATATTCTGGAGTTAATACAGACTGTCCTTTAGTAGAGATACGTGCCCACAGATTGGCTAGTTTGGAAGTTCAACATTCGGGAGAAATGAAGTGGGCTGATGTGAAATCTCCTGAATTCCCGAATTCCTGAAGTCCGTCGACCATTGGNNNNTGTTTGGGAGGAACAAAGTTTGCTAAGTCGAAATATTCTGAAGCCTCGAAGTTCGGAGTTAATACGGGACGTCTGTTAAAGGAGACATGTGTCGGCAGATTTTCTAGTTCGAGAATTTGGAGTTTGGGAGAATTGGAGTGTGCTAGTGTGGAAAATCCCAAAGATGAAGAGCCGAAGTGGTGGGGCATGATTTCGTCACCTGAAGGTGATGTGGACCCAGAAAGGTTAAGTAGTTTGGAAATTCAGAGTTAAGGAGATTTGAGGAACGCAAGCGTAAAATATTTCGAAGTCCGAAATTCCAAAGTGATGTGGCTTGCTAACATCACCTGGGATGACGTGGACACATGGGATGGTCACCATGTGTCAGTGAGTTTTGAACCTATGGAAGATTAAAATGTCAGTTAGAATGTGATACATGTCACCCTCCTAATTGGGCCATGTGTCCTCTTCTAGTATTTTTCCACATGGCGATAGATCGTGCAGTTCGGAGAATGGGCTCTCCGGAGGAAAAAGGTGTGATAATTTGTGTTGGGTTGAGAAATCATGAAGGCTCGAAGTCCGAAGTACATATCGACCTTTGATCCTAGAATACATGCGACAATAGATCTCGTAGTTTGGAGACTTGGTACTCCGGGGGTTTTCAAGTCTCTATGAGTGAAAAGTGTCGAAGCCCTAAGTCTCTAAGGCACACAGACCGCCAATTTAGGATCCCTTTGGGACCTTTCTCAATCATTGGATCAAGATCTGGAAGGACAGGGTAAGCACTTCGGTGAATTATCACTCCAGGGGAGTTGAGAAGCATGAGAACTAAATGTCCCGGACCCACGGAGCTCTGAATTAATAGAGGATAGTCCATCCCAACACTTGATTAAGTCATAGACCGTCGATCTCATGAAGCCTCCAGATGGGGGAGGGGTTGTCCATTTGACGAGAGATTAAATCTCGACCATCCAATTCTTGTGGTTGAGCTAATGGAGATTTCGGTGAAGGGTAACTCTGGGAGGAAACAAGAGTTGACAATAGAGAACAGATGAAGGATGAAGTCTGGAGGACTTGGTCCCGACATAGGTCCCATGCACATAATTAAGAGATTTAAACATATCAACTCAGAATGAATATTTGAGATATGGAAGAAGGTGAGGGATCCTCTAACCATGATAGAGAGGCCAAAGGCCAGAATATTAGAGTGGGTAATGCATAGACAGAGTCCAAAGGACGCAAGGGAAGAGGAGAGAAAGAAACATTAATCGAAATTGTAAGAAGACTGAAAATAGAAGTGCAGAGCTACAAAGCAGACAATGAGAGACTGATGAGAGAACAAAGTCAGATAAATGCTTGAGTGCTACATATCTTAAACCAATTGCTGAGGAAAAAAAGGAATGGCTCCGAGCAAGGGGAAGAAGGCAGGTTTCATGAAATAAGAGATGATTGTGGAAGAGCTAGTTATTCAAGAAGTGCTAGCAGAACTCATAGACACCAATCACCTCCTTACCCAACAATAAATGTTTATGCATCTGAAGATTCCATAAGTAGTCTAGAGGTGTCTCCTATTAGGCACCAAAGAAGAAGACATGAATTGGATAGTTTGCAAGGAGATTTGAGGAAGCTCAAGCCACCATCCTTTGATGGTGAAAGAGAAAGGGAAGATGATGATGAGGCATGGTTGCTTGGAATTAGGAGATATTTTAAATTGCATAACTATTCATCAAACCTAGAAGCCATAGTTGCCACATTTCATTTACACAGGTAAGTTGCAATGTGGTGGGATCAACTGAAGAAAGTTGAACATATTAATGAGAGTAGGATCACTTGGAAGGAGTTCAAGAAGTACTTCCAGAAGGAGTACCTCTCAGAACATTTCTATGACAAGAAAATTCAAGAGTTCTTTGAACTCAGGTTGGGAAGCATGACTATGGAAGAATATGAGAAGAAGTTCTTGGGGTTGTTAAAGTACGTCAAGTTCATTAATGATGAGAAGGTGAAAATACAAATATTTCTAAGTGGTCTTCCAATCTTTTATAAGGAAAAGATTAGGTATGATGAGCCTAAGACCTCGATTGAGGCCATCAGGAAGACTAAATACCTATATGAGCAAGTCCAGGGAAGAGAATCCCTGCAGAAATCTTGGAAGGATAAGAAGAAGGAGAAGTCCGATTAGAGGAGGAAAGGATTCAAACATCTCTTCAATATGAATGAGGCTAATAAAAATCATCAAGATTAATATGCTAAGGGTGAATCCAAGAAAGATGACTCCTTGGGAAAAGGGGGAAGACCACCAATCCAATGTTGGGGATGCAAAGAAGATCACATGTACAAGGATTTCCCAAACATAAAGGACAGAGTAAAGACCGTGCACAATGTCCAAGAGGCTACAACAATCGAAGATATAGGAAAGATTTATGCAGCTTTAGATGATCGACAAGCAGAGTATCAATACAATATGATCAAGGTGGAAGGTACGATAATAAATCAACCTGTTGCTATTTTAATTGATTCAGGAGCAAGTCATTGTTAGATTGATCCTAAAATAGTGGATAGATTACATTTGGAGAAAAGTAAGCTTGGAAAATCAAGTTTGGTTCAGTTAGCCACTGGAACCAAAAGGAGAGTCCATGATATGGTCAGAAGTTGTTCCATAAGTCTTAATGGTGTGAATAGTAGAGTTGATCTAAATATCATAGCCTTGGTTTCTTATGATATTCTAATTGGAATGGATTGGTTGGACAAGCATCATGTTGTCCTAGATTTTCATAGTAATACATTTACCTGTCTTGATGGAGATGGAAAACAAAACACTGTGAAAGGAGTTCCAAGACCCATCTCTATAAGGGAGATTTCGGCCTTATAGGTAAAGAGATGTTTTAGAAAAGGATGTCAATTGTATGCAACTCATGTAGAAGAGCCAAAAAATACAAAGGGGCCAAGCCTTGAAGATTTCTCGATACTACAGGAATTTGAAGATGTATTCCAGGAAATACCAGGGTTTCCACCAATAAGGGAGACAAATTTCTCAATTGATTTAGTGCGAGGAGCTGCCTGGGTGTCAAAAACACCTTACCGAATGAGAACACCAAAGTTAAAAGAATTACAAATTCATTTGGAGGAATTGTTGAAGAAAGGGTACATACGTCCAAGTGTTTCACCTTGGGGAGCACCAATACTTTTTGTCAAAAAGAAGGATGGAACCTTGAGGCTGTGCGTTGAATTTTGACAACTGAATAAGTATACTATAAAGAAAAAGTATCCTCTACCCAAAATTGATGAACTCTTTGATCAACTAAGAGGAGAAAATATATTCTCAAAGATTGACCTGAGGTCAGGATACCATCAGGTAAGGATCAAGGAAGAAGAAATTCATAAGACAACCTTTAGAACCAGGTATGGACATTATGAATTTGTAGTGGTGCCATTTGGACTGAACAATGCACCACCTGTCTTTATGTTCTTAATGAATGGCATATTCAGAAATTATTTGGATAAGTTTGTCATAGTATTCTTGGATGACATACTTGTCTATTCCAAGTCTGAAGAGGAGCATGAACAACACTTGAGACTGGTATTGCAAGTGTTGAGAGAACATCAGTTGTAAGACAAGATGAGTAAGTGTTCTTTTTATCAAAAGAAGATCCATTACTTGGGACACATTATTTAAGAGTAGGGCATAGCAGTAGATCCAGAGAATATTGAAGCCATTCAAGGATGGCCAACACCCAGAAATGTGTCAGAAGTCAGATCTTTTATGGGATTAGCTGGTTACTATAGAAGGTTCATAGTAGGGTTCTATAAGATTTCTCATCCCATCACTTCTTTGCAAAAGAATGAAACTAAATTTGAATGGACCTAAGTCTGAAGAGAATTTTAATCTGTTGAAGGAATTACTAACTAGTGCACATGTGTTAAGGATTTCTAACCCAAATGAAAGTTTTGTAGTATGTACAGATGCATGTAAGGAAGGACTTGGGGGAATCCTCACGCAAAATAGACATGTCATTGGTTATGAGTCTTGAAAGATTAAGGAACATGGGAGGAACTATGCCGCGCATGAATTAGAGCTTGCTGCCATTGTCCACACCTTGAATATGAGGAGGCATTATCTCACGGGGAATATTTTTGAATTAAGGACAAACCACATTGGCTTGAAGTATATTTTTGAACAACCAACCTTGAATTCCAGGAAAACAAGATGGCTGGAATTTTTAAGTGAATATGACCTCGATATCAAGCATATCAAAGGAAAAGAGAATAAAGTTGCCGATGCAATTAGTAGAAGAGTGCATCTCATGCATTATACTGCTGTCAGTATGCATCAGTCAGACTTGAAGAGCAGGATTTTAGATGATCTCGTTACAGATCAACATTACCTACAGGTAAAGGAAATCTTACAACAAGGAGATGTACAACATAAAATAAAGGAGTATGAGATCAAGGAAGATGGATTACTTATGCATAAGAATATAATCTATGTTCCTAATTCCGGAGAACTAAGGAATTTGGTATTGAAGAAAATGCATGATGTTCCTTATGCTGGATATCCCAGTTACCAGAAAATGATTACAGCAGTAAGAAGCCAATTATTTTGGTCAAGAATGAAAAAGGATGTTGTTGATTACATCGCATGATGTATGTAATGTCAGAAGGTGAAGGATGAGCATAGGTACCCAATGGTTTTGCTGCAACCATTACCAATCCCAAAGAAGAAATGGGAAGTGATAACCATTGATTTCATAACTAAATTACTCAGGACAACAAGACAACATGTTTCAATCATGGTAGTGGTTGAAAAATTAACAAAGGCTTCTCATTTTGTTCTTATAAAAACAACACATACAACAACTAATATTGCAGAGGTTTACATGAGGGAGATTCCTAGGTTGCATGGGATACCTAGGACAATTGTCTCGAACAGAGATACAAAGTTTACCTCTAATTTCTGGAGGGTATTGTTTAAAATATTTGGTACAAATATAAACTTTAGCACAACATACCATCCACAGTCAGATGGGAAAACAGAGAGGGTCAACCACGTAATTGAAGATATGTTGAGAATGTATGTGATGGATAAGCCATCTAAGTTGGAAGATTACTTACACTTGGTTGAGTATCAAGCTTCATTGAGAATGAGCCCATTTGAAGCCTTGTATGGTAGGAAATGCAATACTCTAGTGAGCTGGGACAACCCAGCAGATAGAGTGGTACTTGGGCTAGAGTTTCTCAAGGATATGGAAGACCAGATGGTTAAGATCAAGTGGAATTTAAAAGCAACTCAAGATAGACATAAATTTTATGCAGATAAGAACAGGACAACTAGAGAATTTAAAGTAGGGGAGCATGTACTTCTGAAAGTGAATCCCAAGAAAATCTCTTTAAAATTGGGTAGTTGTACAAAGCTGGCAGCCAGATTCTGTGGTCCATTTGAAATATTGGACATAATAAGGCCAGTTACATACATGCTTGCATTGCATGCTTCCATGAATGTGCATAATGTATTTCATGTCTCTTTGCTAAAGAAATATGTACATGATTCTAACCATGTTATTGATTGGCATCTGATTCAAGTAGAGATAAAGGGAGACTTTCAGGTCCAACCAGTGCGGGTATTGGACATAAAGGTCAAAATGATCCGGAATCGAGTTATAGAGCTGGTAAAAGTTCAATGGACCTACTACGGTGCTAAACATTCTACCTGGGAGCATGAAGATGCCATGCGGGCAAAGTACCCACAACTTTTTGAATAAATTTTGAGATTTTGATCTCTATTTTGTCTATGCACTGAGGACAGTGCCAAAATAAGGGGGAGGGGATTTAACACCCCAGGTTTTGAGCCCCATATTAAATAATGGATTTTGTTAATTGTTAAGAGGCTAGAGCTCCCAAACAATTAAAAGAGGCTAGTGTGCCTAAGAAATGTAATGTTTTGATCGTTATTAATCATAAAGACATTGCTCACTGCTAGACGGACAAGGACTAGAGTTATAGAGGGATATGATTTCACAAGAAGGGGGGCTTGAGGGGATAAATGTTTATTTCCTATTTTTATTACCCTTTTGTCTAAGGGAGTGGATCAATTATGTGAGCTTATCGGGGGGAAGGCCAGGAGGTTCTTGATTCCCCATGAATTACTTAAACCTACCCCTGGTCTGGTTGGGGGGTTCGCTCATTAACTCATTCGCTCCTTCGCTCATTCGCTCATTCACTGGTTCATTTGTTCACTCACTTTCTCACTCGTTCATTCATTCCATTCTTACATATCACTCATTCATCCTTCCTCATCTGTGTCTTGGCTTGGGGAAAGGGAAACAAATTGTTGAAGAGTATCCATGGTATCGTTGGTTGTAGAGGTCGTTGGTGTAATCCAATGCTGAATTGAGGTCTGCATGTCTGAGATGTGTTGGCCTGTGCCCATATTTGTTCACAGCTACGAGACCTGAGAGTTCCAGCATGGAGATTCTGGACCAGTTGTGCTGGAGCCCTGGAAGGAGAAGGACCGCATGAGGGACTGCGTGGCAGAGAAGGGTGGGGGTCCATTATCTTGGGTGGTGCAGGCTGGGTAGAAGCGAGCTGGGTACTTGGATTGCTGTGAGTGTTGGGAAAACCTGTGAGAGATTGAGTGTTGATTGGTTTGGGAAGCCAAGTAACACTCTGGAACCATCCTTGTGAATTCATAGCCCTGGATTGGGGGTGACACCGCTATTGAGATTTGGAATAGTAGTGTCTACGATTGGGTGGAATGTCCTTGGTCTGCAACCAATTGGTGTCTTATTTTATAAAGATAAGTTCTCTCTGTTATGGTATTATTTACCTGTATATGAATGTATTCCACTGTGTATTTATTTATCATTTAATTGAATCTTTAGAATATGCATGCTTGTTGGTTATTGCGGTGCATGTCGTTAGATCTTTTATTTTATGCATCCTTATTAATTTAAAAAGGTATTGGTAAGAGAAATAAGTCCAAGGGTGGTATTGAAGGTACTGTATCCCAGCCTGTGGGTGGTAGGGTATGTTACAAAGATCGAGGATCTCCCACCTTCTATGCATCCTCATGTAGTGGGGGTTCCACAGACTTGGGTCCAACTTTTTCAGCGTTTGGCCAATGTCGTCGTTCACTATGGCAGGGCCAATAGGCCCTAAGCTTAGATAGGATAGACTATTATGTGTCGAGGGCACCTTTGTATAGTTTTTGAGGGCATAAGCCCCGTGATGTATACCAAACCTTATTTTTTAGGCATTCGCGCCCACCTATGTACTCATGACATTTGTTGACATATATATATATATATATATTTATTCGTCTTATGGATCGCTTTTTTTACAAATTTATGTACATGTGTATGTGTGAGATTATTTTTACGTGTGTGCAACATTCCAATCTAATACTTGATTAGCTAGAGTATATGTCATTTGATTTAATATCCTAGGAACATGGATATATGTAATGTAATCAAGTAATGTTATAAGAGACATACCCTAAAGAAACATTGGGGAAAAGTAGGATCATAAACGTGGTAGACTCCGTTTAACTGGGACACAACCAACTGAGCATCTAAGTAGATCTAGAGGTGAGAAATGATATGTGACATAGCGTCACGAAACAACTCTATAATTGTGTTGTACTCGACGACGTTGTTTGTGGTGTCACTTAGACAGATACCTCCGACAGATAACAACTGGACTCCAAGTGTGAAAATCACCCAAGTTTGCAGAAGAAAGCCTCCGAGTGTGTCGGCTAGCGTCATCCACGAACCCAAAGAACACCTCTAATTCAATTGACATCTTCCACAGTGAAAAAGAAGACATAAATAACTACACGTCCATAGAACAAAAAATAAAAGAAACTGTATAAGAACTATACATATGTACAAGAAGTCACCAAGGCGACCAACCTAAGAGTAATACTTCTTAAGGTAGAGCCCATTTCTAGGCTCCACCAAAGAATTGACTTCAAAGTCAACCAGACGGTAAGCACCCTTATTTAAGACCTCTTTCACGATGAATGGTCCGAACCACATGGATTTTAATTTGCCTGCCCCCAGGGAATCCTTGTCTTGATCATAGACTGGGACAAGATCACCTTCGGAGAAAATCTGAGGAAAAACAGACCGATCATACTGACACTTGAATTGTTTCTTATGAGCCTCATTGGCCAAGGCTACATCATGATGTTGCTCAAGATATAATAGGCGTTCCTCAAGCGGTGAAGTGTATAGAAGTAATTCCACTGCCAAATTTAAAGACGAGATATGGCACTCAATAGGCAAGACTTCTTCCAGCCCATATACGAGTTGAAAAGGTGAGAAACCGGTGGCAGTATTTATAGACATTCAGTAAGCCCACAACATCGAGTACAACCTCAAATGCCAATTTGACTTGGAAGAATTGATCGTTTGCTAAAGAATAGTCTTGAGAGACTTATTCACAGCTTCAACCTGACCATTCGCTTGTGGGTAGTAGGGTGATGAATGTTCTTGCCTCAACCCAAGCTTTGATGTTAACTCAGTCATCATTTTGTTTTGGAAGTGACTACCATGGTCAGTGACAATCTCCTTTGGGATGTCAAACTTTGCTACTATATGGTTAAAAATGAAAACATCCTCTGTTTCTCGATCATTGTTGAATGTTGGCATAGCCTCGACCCACTTTGTGAAGTAGTCTACTACTAGGATGATGTAATGATTCCCCCTGACTGAAGCTGGGTGACATGTAGTAAACTCAATACCCCACTTAGTGAAGGGACCAACACAAATTACGGGAAACATGGGAGCAGGATATGCCCACAACTTCCGATAGAATATCTGACACAGGTGGCACTTCTTGACCGACTCAACACAATCTTTGATTAACGTAGGCCAAAAGTAACTGACACGTAGGATATTTTAGGTTGTTTCCAATCCATACAAATGACCACCACATGTTTCAGTGTGGCAGTCGTTCAGAATGAGCTCTGCTTCCTCGTGTATAAGGCACTGATGAAGAATGCAATCTACACCTCGACGATACAAAGTGTCATCGAGTATGACATAGTTTCATGCCTGATGGATAATTTGTCGACGCTCGTCGTGGGAAGTAGAAGCAGGACAATTAAAAGTATGGAGATAGACTAGTATATCTCCATACGAGGGGTTTGAAGATGAAATCAGAAAAATATCTCCTTTCATAGGCGATTCTTCGGGTGTGACATCACTAGAATCGTCTGAAATTTCTGAAATCAGTTGGGCAAAGACCAATGACTTTTTGGATTTCATGGAAATAAAATCCAAGTCAAATTCCTAGAGGATTACAATCCATCTACTGATATTTCCACCAATGACCCGTCGTGTCAACAGATATCGAAAAGGGTTCACAACGACAATGACGATGGTCTCGTGAAGCATAATGTAATGACAGAACCGATGGACATCATGTACTACTACCAAAGCTAGCTTCTCAACATGGGAATAGTTGAGTTCTGACCCAACCAGGCCTTGGCTCAGGTAGTAAATAACATGCTCCTTGAGCATATCGTCCTCTTGAACCAATACCATGCCGATGGTCGAATCTGCAACAACTAGGTACAATAAAAAATCTTTGTTATAATTGGGAGGACGGAGCAGAGGGGCAGATGTAAGGGTGTGTTTCAACGCTTCAAAAGAGCACTATGCGGCTTCATCCATACAAAAAGGCACTCCCTTTTTCAATATATGCATAAACCCTTTAGTGATCTCATCATAGTTTGTGAAAAAACACCGAAGAAATTTCACTTTTCCCTGTAAGCTCTGAAGCTGGGGTATTGTGCACGGGAGAGGCAATTGAACTATCACCTAAACCTTAAGAGGATCGACCATGATCCATGTTGTCGAAACAATGAAACTTAAGAGACATTTTGATTTCATGCAAAAACTACACTTGTTAGGATTCAAGAGAAACCGATAGTAGCGACATCATTCGAAGATTAGTCAAAGGTGTGTGGGATGATCATATCTCTTGCGAGAGCATGATGCTAGATCATCAAGCTATGCCTTGACTATATGTCTAAGGCCATGGAAATAAAAAGACATGGCTCGTTGAAAAGTGGCTCCAACATTCTTTAGGCCAAAAGGCATCTTACGATAAGCGAACGTGCCCCAAGGACAAATAAAATTTGTTTTATGCTGGTCTTCAGGTTTGATCTGTATCTGGTTATATCCCGAGAAACCATCCATGAATGAAAAGACCTTTCATCTTGCGCATTCATCGACAATATGATCGATGAATGGCATGGGAAAATTATCTTTCAGACAGGCCTTGTTCAAGTCACGGAAGTCCATGCACATGTTAATTGTACCCTATATTTTGTTAACCGGAATGGGATTTGACACCCATTATGTCAACTGTACGGGGTAGATAAAACCATCTTTAAGTAGTTTCTCTACTGCAGCCTTAATTGTTGTCTCTTTCTGAGGATTCACCAGATGAAGCTTCTATAAGACTGAATTGTCATCATGATAAGTCATTATTTCATGTTCGATGATTCTTGGGTCTATGCCTGGCATTTCCTTGTAATACTAGGAAAAAACATTGCGAAATTCTTTAAATAACTCCGTATAAATTTGAATCTCTTCAGGGGAGCAGTCTGCTCCGACGAAAACATTATCCATGATGCTAGGGGTTCTGGAGATATCTATGGGGATCATTCAATGATACTCTCCATATTACCCTCAGCGTAAACAATGTGTGTGGACAGAGGATTACTAGGACAAGACCTATCTCCATTCATAGTCAAAACAAATTCATCTACCTCTATTCTCCTTAACTCCGGGAGGAAGTAAGATCTATGATGGAGATCATACCAGTGTTTGTCTGGACCCGTCAATGCCTTAAGAATCACCTCATCTGAGGGAAAGACTAGGTCTAAAGAATCTATAGTGGCAAGAGAAACTTGAGTCCAAATAGGCTCAAGAACTAGATCTGAATCCTGTGCGGGATCCAGATCGGGGTCAACCAAAGTTTGTTGGACAATGTTGTACGCAACTTTAGTCGTGGACAAGGGTATAGTCGTCATTGTATAACATGAAGATATACAATGACAAATTTCCCAATGTAATCCTTCAAGACTTCATTCATCAACCTCATGAAAGTATTGGGTGCATTTGTTAAGCCAAATGGCATGACAAGCCATTCATACAACCCCTCATTCGTCTTGAATGTTGTCTTCCATTCATCACCTTCTCTCATTCGAATTTGATGATATCCGCTTTTCAAATCAATCTTTGAAAAAAAATTTGCTCCACTCAAGCAATCCATCAAGTCGTCCATCCTTGGTAATGGAAATCTGTATCTGATGGTAATCTTATTGATTTACCTTGAGTCTGTACACATTCTCTACCCTCTGTCT